>JAQQBG010000593.1:0-32595 GCA_032199755.1 Ambrosia artemisiifolia | reverse complement strand
ATCTAAAAAAGTAAAGAACATACAAAATTAAATAAAGTACTAATACAAGTCATTTTCAAAGTTTTAAAAGAATGTTACTCACATAGTCAGTCAATGTGTAACCACCACCACCAACTAAATGCTCATCAGCTTCTATTATTCTGTTGGCACCAACCTGCAGTAGTTCATGGCAAAGTGGACTTCTACGAAACACTCTATTGTCTTACATGCTACCCACTTCCCCAACATGGAGCTGTCTCACTAATAGGTTTTGGTCAACCACTGCTTGCGTGTAAATACTGAAGGTGTGATGACGGTTTCTTTAATTGGCTGGGTTGAGGACTGGAGCAGTAATAGGTATGTGAGTACAATCAATGCAACCAACAATTCCAGGAAATGAGGTATATCTCTGGAAGTAAGCTTTAATGGCCGCTCTTTCCTCAGCAGAAGGCCACACTATGAACCGAGGTGCAAGCTCTCTTAATGCCGCAACCACGTAAGAATAAAAGTACCACAAAGTACTAGGGCGAACACCAAATCTCAGGGGCACACTACTGAAACTGTCAGGCGTAGCAAGAATCTACAACACCATGAGAATGATGTCGGGGAATGGGGGTGCGACTTCTCAAAAGTCTACTCTTAACTTCATCCAAATGATGGTGCAGCGTTTCGCAGAGCCTCTGTAAAACAGGAAGACATTCGTAGTAATGGTACAAAGACAAAAAGGGTGTGACGAGAGGCTGGGATGTCACCTTAAAACAAATAACTACATACCTCAAATGTGGGAACAGGCTCTCATGTCCCCATTGAATACGTCCCTGCGACAATTCAACCCCACTCATTCTGTCCCCAGGCATATTATCCTCTTTTCAAATGTCCTCAGTCTTATGTCCAGACTTTTGTCCCCAGTTCTGAACTTTGAACTCCCTCACTCACAATTAAGATGCCGGAAAAAAAAAAGAAAAAGGTGGCGGAGCTAC
This sequence comes from Ambrosia artemisiifolia, assembly GCA_032199755.1. NCBI lineage: Eukaryota > Viridiplantae > Streptophyta > Magnoliopsida > Asterales > Asteraceae > Ambrosia > Ambrosia artemisiifolia. The sequence goes on along the minus strand of JAQQBG010000593.1, from coordinate 31,636 downwards.
GTTTCAGTGGGTGGGATTGTGGTAGGTACCACAGATGATCAAAGCAAGCGTGACAAGGCTTGAAGTGTTACAATGCAGACGGCAGAGCTAAGCTTTGCCTTGCCTCGCTTGTGAATAATTTGTAAAAATTTGAGTTGTCATGTGATGACAATACCTTGGCTATTTTTCTCCATAGATGTCATCAAGTACCCTTTATGACATTTCCATCTCACCCATACATTAGGATATGGGTTGTGTTGTCATCAAAATGAGGCAGAGAATGTTGTCGTCAACATGACGACAAATTTTCACAAAGCATTGTTGCATCCATTATATCCCCCGCGGAAAAAGAAAGTACGAGTCGAAACTCCAGACCTTTAAATTGGGGACGAATCGACACAGGACAAAATATGCTACGGACGAAATAAGTGAGGACGAATTGTCGTAGGGACGTGTTGACATGGGGCGTAAGGCCATGGATCCCTCAAATGTTGATCGATTCATCCTAAAATGCATCTTAAAACAGGGATCCCCCCAAGAGCATGGCATTCGTTGCGATTGACGGTGATCTTCACCCAAGAAGCTACAACATCTACAAATGAACTTATGTTAACATCAAGGAAATGAAAACAACCAAAGAGACAGGTTCGACAATAGCGTTTGGGTACACTTACAATCAATGTCCCTAAAGTCGGACGATTTTCAGACAAAAATGCCTGCCACACGTACAATTTTGATAGTAACAAAAATCGGTGGGGATTCTAGTATCTTTATGTCGAGACACGCCTACTCCATCCAAAAACAATTTTTTGGACCCAACTGTGAGGGCGGTGCGAGCCACTTAAAGAGCGTCCGACTTTAGGAACCAAAGTCCCCTACAGTCGGACATGCTTTAAAATTTATGAAAAATTTAAAACTGATGGGGGGGATTAAGAGTTCGTCGAAAAATAATACCTGACCCTATTTTTGAAATTTTAGTGAAATTTTAGTGAAAATTTTAGTGAAAGCTGTTTTCTCTTTACTGCTTTCTTCCAATGGAATCTGATGGTAAGCTGATTTTAAATCTAGAAAAGAAATATATTTAGCCTCCTTAAGTTGATCCAAGATATCAGTGACTTTAGGTAATGGATAGGCATCCTTCTTCGTAACTTTATTTAACTCTCTATAGTCAATAACCAAGCGCCAAGTTCCATCTTTTTTCTTTATCAAAATAACAGAAGACGACCATGGACTGGTGGATGGCTCCACTAGATCTTTCTCTAATAATTCAGTCAGACCTGAATTAAGAACTTGCATTAAAACAGGGGAATGTGAAAAATATTTAGCTTTCCTAGGCTCCACATATTCAGTCTCTATCTGATGCGACACTAAATCAGTACAACCAATTTCATCTCTACCAAGCGTGGGACGAAACCCATCAACTAATTTGGACACCCTTTCCCGTTGGTCTTTGGACAAAATATCTGGGGTACCCTCATCTGGGGTGACTGAGGCACGGGATGCCAAACGGGATGCAAGGGCAGAGGCATTGAAGCCCCCCGAGGGGTCCGAAACTACAGGGGCGGGACCTGACTGGGGTTCACTCAAAGGCTGGAAACCGCCTTGAGTAATCTCTTTAGGCAAAGGGTGACTCTGAGCCACTGTCCTCTGATCTGGAGCAGACCGTATGGGGGTGGAAGCATGGATATCCTCGCCTCCCGCTGCTTCATTAAGCAGATGGTCCTCCCGAGTGGATTCAAAACCATTGACTTCCTCTCGTCGCGGGGGCTCTCCCTCCACTAAAGTCAATGAATACAAAGGGGTGTGAGTCACCCTTTCTAACTTGAGACCAGGATTCCTATCTCTAGCTAACTGAGACCAATCCTCAGCTTTCCGTAACAGACTACACACCTCTGAGAGTTGCTCTGGGGAATGATCAGGAAGGTGATCAAGACTCTGCAGATAAGAATTGAGATGATACAGGCGAGAGAGCCGATGGTGGTAGAGGGCCGGAATTCGAGCAGGGAAAGGTCTATTGACATCGACCTCTGACAGGGCAGTGAACAGAGCTGAGCACTCAGCTATTTCCCCTTTAATACTAGGGACATAACGGGTATAAATCCTAACGCCCAAAGACTCCTTCTCAACTACCTTGCGAAGCCGACGACGCATCTCCTCAACCGTCATGAGTTCCCAAGTTTTGCCCCGGACCCTAAGCTCATACTGCAGCTCAGGTTTATGCAAACTTTGGATCTCCATGATCAAAAACCAAGGGTGTACTCACTCTGACTTAAACTAAAATAAAAAATACGATTTCACGAAATCCTAGTAGGCCCGAAGTAGATTTAAGTTATGGTTTCACTCCAAATTCCGTCCCGCTCGATCACGTTGTTTCAATTTTTCAGCATAGAGGAATTTTTTTATTTGAGGTTGGCATTATTGTTTCACTTCCGTTTTCATTTTCGCAAGGGCGTCGGCTGCCTGAGTCAGGGCTGTTAAAACATACCCTGCATTGTTGGGCGTTGTTCTCAAATGGCCGCGGCCTAGTCCCAGTTCGGCAAGAGTTTTAGTTTGCCCATAACATTTTATTTTTTATTATTTACGTAAAAATTAAGGTGTCTGATTCTTCTGACAATTTTTCCGAACCGGTAGACCTATGTCTCTTCAAGCTATTGTTTATGGTTCGGAAAATATGAGGACTCAAACATGCGAGGTGAGGGAAGTACCGTCGTCTGCTAGTGGGTTTGTAGACGAGTTTCGATTATTTCTTAAAGGGCGGAGGGTTCAGTATAGTGCACTCCGATCGACTATCACCTTCACACAATCCGACGCCAAGGGCCACGTTTGTAAAGACCGACTTTCAGATTGTTGGGTCTCTTCTCACTGCAGGGCGAGAAGGGTATGGTTCGAACGCAAGCCCTAAAAGAATATTTGCTATCGGTGCAAGCTGTACAACAGCAGCGAGGAGCGCTCCTATTGGTCGGCTTCTCATTTGGCTCGGCTCTCTCGTAAAGTTTACCCCTTCCAAGTTTGTTATGCCGTGACGAGTCGAGCATTGCTATGGTAACAGCGATTTTAACGTTAAATTTTACACTAGCCAAAGTCAAAGACTTGTGAAGGCTTCGCGCTCTTAATCTGCAAGGCTCCGCCTTGGTATCAAGGGAATTTTTTATTTCTGCACATGAGAGGGAAACTCATTTTATTGGGTGAGTGCCGATTGACAGGCCTTATGCCTTTCAAAACAATTAAGCGAAATAAAACCGATTTTACTAACAGAAATTTATTTAATTAATTGGAAATCATTAAATACAAACTTGAACTTGGAATAAGAATCAATGAAAATGTTCTTGACAACATTGAAACAGCGACCAACAGACGACACCGGGGACAAGTCCAGTTATTGAAATTGTTGATGCAATTCTTCATCAAGAGCTGGAAAAAAATAGAAATTTAAATTCAATGTAAAAGTTATTCATCATTATTATAATTTCATTATTATAAATTATCTTACGTTCTTGAGGGTGGTGAATTCTCACGATATTTCGATGAGCTTCCTTCCCATAGAAACAAAATTCATATAAGTTTTGATAATTTTGTTCCAGTAATGCAGTGTGTGCAACACTGTTTATGCTTTGAAACGTCTCTTGATCAATTGCATAATGTCTCGGCAAATAGATAGTGAAAACTTGCTCTCCAATTTTAATGAAAATGGATTGACTTCCCCTTGCAATTCCATTGAAATATGTAATGTTAAATTTTATCAAATAAATTGGATATCTGATAAATTGTTCTAGCATAGACACCGGCATTGAAATGCTTTCATCCATCTGAATAAAGCAATTTGAATTGGTGACAATGCACTGAATTTACAAGTTCATGGACAAGTAAAGGTGGAAGGTGTAATCCATGCACAATTATCCCATATCTGCATTCATTTATCAAGATGAAATGAGTTTTACTTACATTCTCGATTAATTCAAGGTATTATTTCACGCAGAAACTGTTTTCTCGCAGAGGCGCAGAAAATTTGCAGAAAGAAATAAATTATTCAAACACAATACTGAACTTCCCTTGCTTTGCAAGAATGCCGCCAAAAATGATACCAATATACTCAAGGCGGCGCCTTGCAGATAGAGTGCGAAGCTTTCACAAGTCTTTGACTTTGGCTATGCGATTGTTTCTATATATTATTTAATGCATAGTCGTAGAAAATTAATAACAATTACAATAACAATTAATAACAATTAATAACAAAATGTACATATAGTTTGTTTAAAATGAAAAAGAACATGCACGTTATGGCGTGTTGGCCACCCTGCTGGTTTTAAATGGAGGTGGAAATAGCGCTGACCCAAACACGACTAGATAAGGACAACTCAAACAATTAGAATCAAGAATTGCTTGTTGCTGGTTTTAATGGAGGAGGAATTCAGTGAATTAAGTGAAAATGAATATGTTAACAAGAATGAAAAGTTTTAGTTTATGTTTTTACATTTGATGGTGAGGTTAGGACAAGGTTGAATGTAGACATTGACAAGTGTCTAGTTTTAATTTTTATTTAATATTGTCTCAAATAAGCTTCTAGTGAAGGTTTGATTAGAATCTTCATTGAATTGAAGATATAAAGGTATATAACATATATACGAGATAAATATGGGTGCAAATAATAATGATGGAGAGATAAAAAGCGTTTCTATCATGACATACGTTACACAAGTTCATCAAATGATGAACGTATTCATATTGGAATGGACCAATTTTTTTGTAATGATGCAGAGCATACTGGTAAAAAAACTTTTGATCATGATAGCTTTGAAATACAGAACATTGATATGGACCGGTAATTTAAAACTTTGTAATTAAATTTGCATATGACGTTTTAGGATATTTATTTTAGCTTTTAAAGCGCTTTTAAAGAGCAGAACAGGATGGCAGACTTTTTGTGTTGTGAATTGTGAACACACAATCTCCCAGTTTCTTATGATCATGACATTAACATACAAGTACTAATATGATGAAGGTTTTCATATTGCAATGGGCCAATTTTTTCTGAATGATGTATGGATATTGGTAAAGAAACTGATGATCATGATAGTATTGAAACATAGAACATTGGTATGCCTCGCTAAGAAGTGGCATATTTGAAGGTCAATTTGTTACATTATTAAATAAACTTTGAAATTAAATTTACATGTGACGTTTCAGGATATTAGATTTAGCTCAAAAGAAGAAGAGCATGGGAGACTAACTTGAGCGAAAAACATTGAACAAGGTAATTGTTTTCAAAGTCGGTGGAGAATACTGTACCATGATGTTTCTTAAGGAATACTTCGTGGCTCTTGTAAGTGTTATTGGTTTTGTGTATGATTTGATGTGAGAAAAGTTTAACACAAAATTTTCAGATGGTGATGGTCCAAAGGAAACTGCAACTCTGCAAATCGGCAAGTCCATTTGCGCAATCGTATTTGCAGAAAAAAGGTCCAGGATTGTTCGACTGTGATACTCTTTCTTGTCTTCTTTGAGGAATGGTACCTATGAAAATGCTTTTATGATGAAAACACAAAATTTTAAATTTTTTTGATTCATTAAGGAAAATTTGATACTGACTCTGATGACTTGGTAGTTTTTGTTTTCAATCACAAGGGAGAGAACAGTGTTGTTCCCCCATGGGAACAATGAAGTTGGGATTTCATGAATTGGACTTTCTGCGTATGAATAAGGACATCTGACGTAAATGTCAATGTCGCCATAGGTATCGGTATTTCCAATGAGGTATGTTGCAAATCCACCTGAAAGTTAATGTATAATGTGAAGGTGATAGGAAAAAGAACTAGTAATTTGTCTTGTTAAAATTAGATGAATTTGATTGTACCTCCAATGAACCATTGATGTTCTGGACATTTTGAACATAACTTAATTTGAAATGAAATGAAATGCATTGCAAAATTGCATTTTTGATATTTTCAGGGATTGCATTTGTTGGAACTAACTCAGCAATGCGCATAGGAATGTGACTATTCAATAAATCACTGCAAAATTTCTTAGCAGTCAGGGTTTCCTCTTCGTACAATTTGATTGTAGATGACATTGTTCTTGAGTTTAGTTTTTGTCTGTTGTCAAGGAACCTTTTGAAGTTACCACACTTAGTAAATGTGGGAGATTTGCTGAATGCCACCTTTCTAATATTTTTAATTTGTGTTTTTTGTCAAATTATTATTTTCAGTTAACTTGATAGGGAAAGTAAAAATGAAAAAAAATTATTTCTTATATCTGGATGAATGCAAAGTGATGCAAATGTAAGAAAAAGAGGATAATGTGTCAGGTGTGAATCATGTGGCATAGTATACCTGTGGTATACATGAAATGGCAAGAAACTTGATGGTGTCAAATTTCGCTATAATTGTTTTCAATTGTGCTACAGCAAAGAAGTGCATGTATTATAGATAAAGAATAAATTTGAAAAATGCAATACTCTTGGAGATCTTTTAAATGATAAGAAACTGTGAAGAAAATGCATTGATAGGAAACTTGTGTATGTATCAACACTCCCCTTTAACAGTGTGATAATTTTTAACAGAACTGTATGTAATCTAGATACACAAACATATGTATCTGTAGTAGAACACCTTATCAAGTAACAGATCATTGAAGTTTACAGTTTTGGTTATTAACAGAGAGTACACATATTGAAGTTATTCTATGGGTTTACAAATGACATCTCTGAATCTTGAGAACAATTCACTCTTGAGTGCTTTGGTGAATATGTCGGCCAGTTGATTTCCGGTCTCGCAGTAGAACAGGTCGAACTCCTTGTTTTCATAGGCTTCACTCACTATGTGATATCGGATGTTTATATGCCTGCTTTTTGATTGTAGTTGACCAGTTCTTATCAATCTTATTGCGCTTTGGTTGTCGACATACAGTTGAGCTGGTATAGCTTCCTCTGTAAGTTCCTGGATGAAGGTCTTCAGAAATGTCAGTTTCTTGTGGCATTCAGCTGCTGCTATGTACTCGGCTTCGCATGTTGAGCTGGCTGTGATTTCTTGCAGTCCGGCTCCCCATAGTCCAAAATTATGCCTTTTTCCTCTGCCCATTGTAGAAATTCATTGGAGATATACTCCCCTCTATTGTCGCACCTTACCTTTTTGGCCCGTCCCGTAGTATTATTATAACTTGTTATAATAATAACGGATGGACGGGCATATAGTATGACCCCTGCTGTTCGTCCGTCCGTTCGTCCGTGCGTCTGTCCGGACACTTCGCGTGGTCCGATTTTGATAAAAAAAAATTTGTTCGAATCCTTTTGTGACCCATATGAACGCTAGGTGGCAGCAAATCCTGCCCAGAGGCCAGGAGGCCTGCAGCAGGTGCATCATGGTTTACATGGCGTCGAGCAGGATTTCACCACTGCTCCTAAACCGCTGATCCGATCGGGCTGAAAATTTAAACTTAAGCTTTACGCGTTAATAGTTAGCCACACACAAGTTGACAGTCCCCTACCTCATCGGGGTCATTCCACACGATTACGACACCATTTTTAAAAGTGGTCCGATTGGGCTGAAAATTTAAACTTACAACATGCTCAAAAATAGCTCCTTAATTAGAGTTCCCGAGCACCCTAGCATAATGGAATTATACCACACGATTAGGACGTAAATGTTTGAATTGGTCCGACTCGGCTGAAAATTTATACATAGGTTGATTTACTTGGAAACAGCAGAAAAATATCCGACACGGGACGGGCCAAAGTTGTCGATTTCCATCGCTACTTTTTCTGTTATTAATTTTGGTCTCGTGTTGATTTTCAGCCATTTGGGCATATTTCTTTAGATAGTGGAATACTTCGCTTTTTGGCCCGTCCCGTAGTATTATTATAACTTGTTATAATAATAACGGATGGACGGGCATATAGTATGACCCCTGCTGTTCGTTCGTTCGTTCGTTCGTCTGTCTGTCCGGACACTTCCCGTGGTCCGATTTTGATCAATTTTTTTTGTTCGAATCCTTTTGTGACCCATATGAACGCTAGGTGGCAGCAAATCCTGCCCAGATGCCAGGAGGCCTGCAGCAGGTGCATCATGGTTTACATGGTGTCGAGCAGGATTTCGCCACTGCTCCTAAACGGCTGATCCGATCGGGCTGAAAATTTAAACTTAGCTTCACTCGTTAATAGCTCGCCACACGCAAGTTGACAGGCCCCTACCTCATCGGGGTCATTCCACACGATATGGACACCAATTTTAAAAGTGGTCCGATCGGACCAAAACTCCAAAACGATCAGCAAAATTGATGTCCAAGTTTGAACGGGGTTTCGGAGAATTTCTCGTGCACCGATTTTAAAGATCCTAGTTCATTTTATGCAGAATTTTATGATCTTTCGAACGCAAAAAACCGCTTGTAAAAATATTAAATAGTTTTGACGAAATCGTGCGCGAAGTGGAAAAGCGTCGGTTTTGTAGGCTTTTGCTGTGATTGCTCTGCACAGCACACCAGTTGGACTACGAACATGTTCTTGGACTGCAATTACTCGTTAAAAGCCACACTTTCAAATGGAAGTGACCGCGAGTCTCTAAGTTCAGTAGAAGTCAAGTTATTGAGGTCGGAAGACTGATCAAAAAATGGCCCTTAACCTAGCCTTACAAGTGAGACTGCCCCCTTAAAGGAAAATGAATCCTCAAACTTTGCAAGCATTCAAATTCTACTAACCCTATGTAAGGAAACCTGGAAAGAAGTATATGACACCAATACAGGAAGAATATACAACATATTCCCTTAGAAAATTAAGGAAATTCCTAATCTGGATCACTTTAAATTGAAGGTCAAGAAACGGTTGATTGGAAAAATAATTTGCGTGCTAAGTTTTCTTCAGCATAGACTTGCAAATTTGGAGCTTCGTACAATTAGGCAGAGGTCACTCCAAAGAAGCTAATTGTTAATCTCTGCGGTTTCCCTTGCGGTTGAATTGTTCAAAGCAAGCGCATTGAATTCCGACTTCCATTCACCACATTCCAGGTTGCAGAAGCACTGCATAGAGCTCCCAATCTGAAAATTTCCTGCTCAAAATCAGGTAAAATGGGGGAAGGAACACCTGGCCGAGTGGGTGAGGGATGTTTATTGCCCGGGATCAAGTAGCAAAAGTCTCTTGATAATTGATTCATGGTCAACCTTTACCGAGCAGAATGTCTGAAATATCTGAAATATCAGCAGATAAAGAGGTACTTACACAGCACTGTAATAAAAAATCTTTGTCAAATCACACGGATCCTTTAGGTAATTTCGTTGCTCAAATAGTTTGTAATTTTTGCGCCCGTTCCGCGACATGACTGGAACGCAGCCACTACCCAACGCTACCGCTGGTTGCGCTGGCATCGCAGGAGCTCCGCGAGCACTGCATCCCCCAGGCTGAGGACACACCTGCACAAATTTCCCTGCGCTTTCGGCAGCATCCCGTTTGCGCCGCGTATACCTGCGTGGCTCCCGAAACTGCCCATTTGCGCCGGGGCCGGTCAGTAAAGGAGCGTGACTTGGGGGGTGGGGGGCATCCCACAAAATGTCCATTTGCGCCGAGGTGTCAATCGGGTTGCCTACCCTGTCAGCTCAGAGTCTCACACACGGGATAGAATGACAACATATAGTTTTTACTATCACAAGTCAAGTATCACAAGCCACATAACACTAGTCATATATTTTAAATATTACACATTCCACAACTGCATCAGACATAGTTTTCCTCTGCCTATTTTTCTTAAATGAACGGTTCAAAGTACCAATGTAGAGTATGTAATCATACAATTCGCGCTTGCCTTCCTTCAGCTCCTCCCACGCCTTCATCGTTGCCTCCTTCAACTTGTAAGCATCGTTTTTGACAGTGAAGCTGAGCCCTACGCGAATCGTTCATTCGAGAATGTACACCTCCTCCTGGGTTTCCATCAGAGCCTGAGCAGTGCGGTGGACATTGGGGTGGGCAGACGAGCGTCCGTCGCTGTCCAGCCAGCCTCGCCAGCCTGGGACAGCCCAGCCCAGCCTGCCCAGCCCGGCGCAAATGGGCTAATCCCGCCACTCGCACTTTCAGATTTATTCTCGCCCCCCTAAGTCACTCAGGTAGGCGCGGCGCAAATGGGCATCCGCCGCGCTTTCGGGCTTCTGCGATCCTGGTGCAGAAGTTCAGGCCCACCATGAGGCAGAAGTTAACAACATTTCTATGCCCAGGCTACCGCACGCTGGCAATGCTAAGTGACGCAGAGCGCAATGAGGTAAAATGAAGTACTTTTTAATTTCAATTTTTAATGGAAATTTCCCTTCGATATGTTTAGGTCTACGAGTACGCTCGAGCTCTCATTAAAGAGGCTCAAGCAGGTCAAGCTGACGATCCGGGTAACGGGGATGCTGCTGGTGGCCAGGAAGAGCAGCCCCCACCTACAAAACGCCCTCGCCTAAACGCGGAATTCTCTAAGTGGCGCGTCCCTACAGCCCAAGAGACCGATGAAGTGTCTGAGTATTTGCGGAGCGCGCCTCTCGTGGAGATGGAAGATTTGTTCGACTATTGGAAAGCAGAGGTACACGCAAAAAAAAAATTAAAAAAAATCGAGGCGCAGCAGAAGTTTTAGCACCTGTGCTAAAATCGTAAGCTAAGTAGCAAATCCGCGCAGCTAACTGTTTAGTTGATGGATTTTAGCAATAGAGCAAAATTTCTAGATTTGCAGCTAAAATTTTTGCACATAAGCTAATTATTTAGCACCGTGGCTGCCAAAGGGTTATCACGGGTCTGGAAAATATTTTTTTTGCGTGTAGGTAGATTCCTTCTCATTGTCATCGTCTCACTCCGTGACCTACTTTTTGTAATAATTAATTTAAAATATTTTACATTGCGGCAAGATCCAGTTCGTGGGCGTTTCCCCGGTCTTGCCAAACTTGCCCACCAAAACTTGGGCAAGTCAGCCACTAGGGCAGACAGTGAAAGGACCTACAGCAAGGCTGGATTCTTGATATCCGCCCGCAAGAACAAGTTGCTGCCTAGGACAGCAGAGAATATTTTATTTCTCCATTGCTATTTGCATAATAAATTAAGAAAGTGATGATTTTTCCTTAGCTGTGTCATATCATTTTCTCTGGTTGAGCTCTTCCACTCATAAGCAATTTAAGGTTGATGGAGGCCAGGGTAGACGTACTTTCGAATTAACAAACCCGCTCGGTGTAAAAGAGACGCACTATGGGCGGTAGAACGGCGCCGCGGCGCGCCGGCAAAACACTTTGCGCCGCGCGATTAGGCAACACTTCTATCACTCACCTACCTATTGATGATTGTGTGACGCGACCAGGGCTGGCCTGCCCGCAAAGAGCGCTTATGCCCCTCTGTGGCCAAGACGACCCACCCCTTTTGGATTTACTGTGACATCTGCCATTTGTCCTTATAATAACCGAGTTCCACTGCAAGTGGGTTATCTGAGTGGATGAGGTGGCACTGCATGTATTTTGACCAGAGGTATTTTGACCCCAGGTAGTACTTCTCGAGATAATTTACCACCGTAGGTACACAGTAAGGGTTATTGGCATTGTTCACGCTAGGAGTAGTAATTTCAGTTTCCACCCTGTCAGTTGCGAGTTTGAACTTCTAGTGAAATGGAGACTGAGCAAACTTCCTGCTGTTCACAGTATCATTTTCGCTCAGCTGCTTCATGATGTTTAGGACCTCTGAGAGTTCTTTCTCTGCCTCTTCCTCGGTGATGGCAGCAAGAGAAGGAGATTTCAGCCTTGAAAGAAAAGGCAAAGATAAGACAGATAAAATACAATACAAGGACTTGATTTTGAGAGAAAATTTAAATATGAAAAATGGATTTAACTTTTTTTTTAATGTCCAAGGCGTCAATCATCGGGTTGCAAAACCACTCTGACAAAGAATCCATACACCTCGCACAGCATCTTCTAATTCAGTACAACGGGAAAGGTACAGTAACCCACAATCATCTTCACAAAACATCTGGCTGGTGAATATTGTTTGCTTTTTGGCCCGTCCCTTATTATTATGGAATAATAATAAAGAGTGACGGGCATATAGGATGACCCATGATGTGCGTTTGTCTGTTTGTCTGTGCACTCACTTCCCGTGGTCCGATTTTGATCAAATATTTTTTTTTTTTGAATCCTTGGGTGAACCGATGAAACGCTCTCAAAAAAATTGATCTTGCTATTTTTACATTTATCACACTTGTCATTGCCTGAGGATCTAAATTTCCAACACTTCTTACAATAAAATGTGACCTGAAGTGCCACGTCATCATTCTGAAATATTTTAAAAGACAAATGCTTACTGGTTGGTATTTTGTGAGATTCTGGTAAGAGCAGATCAAGAAGTTCCAGTAGTTTGTAGAAATCTCGGCCACTAAGGTGCACTGCTGATGCATATGACAAAAATGCCAACAAACTGTCATCCACACTCCTACTTGGGTGAAACGTGTTGCTGATTGCAGACGGCTCATCATGGAACCGTTGATCATCTTGTTCAGCAATGCTTGATGGGTCGCAAGATTCAAAACTTTCAGCCAAAGATGCATGGTGCCAGACAGATGATTCACTGTCATTTAATTCTGACTCTGAGTCCACTAAATTGATATGTAAAAAATCAGATAACTGAAAAGCTGGTCCTGAACACACACACACACACACACAAAAAAAAAACATTTTGTTTCATTCAAATAATTAACGGACACAAATATTTTTGCAAGTTAGTAACTTACCATTATTTACTGGAGGTAAGATAACGCTCTCCGAACTCCATATAGTTTCAGTCTCTTCCAATTTAAAATCTCCAGATTCTAGTGTGAAAACAAAACAGACCAGTTGATAAAACTATCCAACTGCTTGGGGAGTTTACAAGTAGAACTATGCCCAAAAGTTTAGAGTAACATTGAAAAACCAACTTACGAGAAAAGGCTGGACATCTCTCTGCGTGAAAAGGTGTATGTGGTGTCTGAACTTCAAAGGGATGAGCATATGGGTCAGCTACCACTGTACATGAAACAAAAAATAAATTGAGAACAACCAAAAACCATGTACAAAAATAAACAAATATAAAATGAAATGTGTAGCACAAACCTCTACCATTAATATCTGATTTCTCGTCATGTTCGGAATCTATTTGGATGAATTCGAGGGCATCTTGTTGTACCAGTACCTCTGGTTTGTCTTGTTGTACTCCAGTACCTCTGTTTCGTCAAAGTTTCTTTCACGTTCAACTCTCCAAGCTTCCATAAGAGGACTCCTTACTGTCTCTGTTAATCCTGGCAGAGGGACTCCACTTGCTGTCTCTAAGAGAAAACAAAGCAAACACAATCAGTGATGGGACAAAATGTATATAAAATGAGTGGCAGAGGTTGTGACACTTACCATCAAAGGAAGACTTAGCTGGTAAACCCGCAAGCCCTGATGATGGGAGCTGCACTCCAGAAAGCAGTGTACTTTGCTGCTCTTCCAGCAAAGGTCGGGATCTAAAACAAAATAGTATACAGTAAAAATGCATTTAGTATTTTTAGCAGATGATACATTCATAATAAATTTTAAAAAATTATTAAAATAAATTTCATGAATGTGTCAATCGGCTTGTACTGTCATGTTGCGGGACGGGCAGCGCTAGTGGCAGCGCTAGTATGTAAGCAGCGCTATCGTCGGCAGAAGAAATTAAGCTAGCTAGGGGGGGCTGTGTGTCGCTCCGCAATGCAGGCAGTGGTGGCGCGCAAAACAATGACACCTTGCGGCCCTCCTCTCCCACTCTCTCCCTTCCCTCGGCGCTGCCCGCGGCCTGGTGCGCGCAACATTTGAAATTCACCACTGCGATTATAGATGAAAAAGAAAGGTCACAGCCTAAACAACCCGAGAAACTATCAATTCATCATAAACAAAAGCTGTATCATCTGCTTTCATTATCATTTATGGAATGAGATTATTTTTTTTTAAATTTCTCTTTATTACTTTTAAAGAGATTCAAAAGGTAATTTTGGCAAAACAACAGCAAATCAAATTCTGAGTGTGGCCTAACCTTTTACCGTCGAGCTCTGTAGGTGCTGACTCTACATTCTTCAAAATTTTACGCCGCTGAGCCTTGGACGGTGGCGGTGACTCAGGACCGGACATCTTACTTAAGTGGGGCAAATGATTTTTTTTTACCATTAAACTAAATCTTAGACGAAAGAAAATCAACACACCGGCCTCTACGGAACACACACACACACACGAACAGCACTGTAAACAATGGCTGCCAACACAGACTGCCAAACGACTGGCAACAATATAATCTGTAAACTGGTGGTGCGCAGTGCACAACTGTCTGAGCAGCTTGCAAAGCGCTCCTCTGGCTCGACTAAGGCTTCCTCTAGACAAAGGAGCCCCTATATATCCCATCTGTATATGATTTGCTACAAACTATTTTTTCCCCTAAATCACAATTCATTAACATTTATTTTGTGAAAAAAATATGGCCCTGTTCGAAACTCCCGCTATTATATCAATCGTGGTACCTGTTGACTGTCGCATTCAATTCCTGTAGAATTCAAAAAGAATTTAATGATAATGGCATCGAACAAAGATTTAAGCAGAAATGTTGTTTTCATTGTAAACTCACAGCGAAAAGATCGTCATCTTAATCATCTTGATTTGGTTTGCTGGTTTGGTTCCAGTGTGTTGGATAAGTTTTGCTGGCAGAATGAAATGGTGACAATGTAGATATGTCAGAAAATATCAGTACAATAATGACATTGTAATTTAGCAAAGGTTAAATATACAAACTTGATCGGAGTTGGTTGATGTTGATGTTGCATCTCGTCTAGTTTTTTTTTTTTTTTTTTTTTTTTTGCTGTGTTATCTGGATTATCACTCGACATCACGGATGTCATTCTCTGAAAGCAAGAAAATTTTTATTTGACGAACAACATATGTTGTAATGATTATTAGTTTTGTTTGAATGAAATATCTCACCTTCATAAAATTCGCCATGAGGAATATAAGGAGAAATGAGCAGAGTTTAATTCTGAAAACGTCAAAGGCTGCAGTAAAGGTAAGTCCAGATGGGATTGACTTTGCTGTAGTGCCTGGCACTATGAGAGGGTAAGGGCGTTAATGACAGAGAGGTGTGGGAGTTGAGTGCTTTATTCAGGAGATGCGAACATTTCGAGACCAGGGAACAGACTGCTGCTCGCTCTAGGGAGTCGGGCGTATTTATAGGCTGGGCAACAGTGGCACTGTGGTTGAAGGGTAGGGGGCGGGTGCGCTCAGAAAGGCAAGAATAGGAGAACCCTGGTCAGGGCGAGTGGTAAGGCAGGGAAGGCCAAGAACAAGAAAAGAAGAATACTTATGACACTATTGTTGAGTTGCTCAATGCAGTGCATTTCACTACACCACTCCCCCTTTAAAAAGAAAACTCTCTACGTTGCCCGAGCCTTTGACATTACAAATTCTTTAACTCTCAAAAGCTGCAACCTAATCACGGGAGAACTTCTCAGGACGGGGTTGTCCAAGCCGCTCCTGACATGTTCTTAATCCGCTCAAAATAAAATAAAAGAAAGAACGGGTTATTGGCGCTAGTCCTTGATCACTCAAGTGGCTTTATGACAGTAACCTTGGGGTACGTCCAAGAACTAGTTTGGACGCATCATCCCACGTTAATTGTCGCCAGACCAGCTGCGTTAGCCCTTCTGCCTAGTCAAGAAGATGGTAATTAAGCTGCTCCTTGAAGCTTGAAGACTGAAGACTGTTGCTTGGAGTTCTCGAAGTTCTCGAAGGTCTTGCAGAAAATAAACCTGAAATGAGACAAAAACACTTGCACAGTAATTATACCCCTATTCCCCCCTAACTAAAAAGGTGGGGTTTTGCCTTGGTGCTGTCCTAATGCCTGACTAGCTAGATAATCCTATCACTAAAGCACCATCATTAGCTTAGAACCACTTAACCTCTTTACGAGGCGAAATACTTAACTTGCCAACCACACCAATCCGGAACTCAGCATCACAGCATCTCAGCCTCACAAGGAGACTTAGGTAGGTGTTAATTCCGGATTTTGTTCAAACTCGGTATATTTGCTTCTTATCTATGTAGATAAAGTTAGTCCCAGGAAAATCTGTCGATAAATTTCGGAGATGTAGGTGGGTTCACACGTGTGAAGCCACCTTCAAAATGAAGCCTGGGACCGTCCAAATCGAATGAAGTTGGTCCGAGCCCAATCGGTCAAGAAATGGCGGAGATATAGGTGGGTTCACACGTGTGAACTCATCGCACTCAAATTGTTATTGGCCCTCCTACCCTTGGATGTGAACTTCAGCACAAATTTCGACCGGCAATCGTCATCTACATAGATAAGAAGCAAATATACCGAGTTTGAACAAAATCCGGAATTTATACCTACCTAAGTCTCCTTGTCAGCTCACTCTGCATACTCCAGCACCAAGGTGCAACTCCACGTAACTTGGTCCTGAAAATCCTTTGAAACCCTTTGAAATCCTTATTTCCCTTGAAGATGAAAACGATGACCTTATCCCTTGACTGGAGTCGTCTGCTTCAGAACGCCACTTCAGCGCGACGACTTAGCCACACTCTTGACATATTTTACTCTGAAGCCATTGCCTCTGCTCTTGACTGTACTCAACGGGCCAATGCACTTCCAGTTTTGCATTCCTGCACGATCCAGTTTTAAAAGCTCATGAAATCGACTGCAATCGAATGCCTGATCGACCATTGTTTTTCTTGTTGGTACCACTGCCGCACCCGTTCCACCGTCTGGACATGCACCTGTGTTGTGGTGGGGAACGCCCAACGGGCGTGCGTCTAGTAGGTTGCCTACCGCCAGGGCCGTCAGCCAGGGGTTGTCGAGGGAGAAAATGTTCAACTTTGAGGCGGCATAACTCTGAAACAGTTCGTCCGATCGATCTGGGCGAGCGCTCGTTGGATTCGTTGATTCTTTTTCTGTAAAATGGTGGTCATCTGGGGTCGATATCTGATTTATAAACTCAAAAACTCATGACTTGACCATTTACACTCATTTATGACGTTTTCCTGACATTTTTGGGCAAAAGTCTAACTTTGAAGCGCTATAACTCCCGAACGGTTCATCCTAAAAATCTGCGCGACCGCTCATTGGATTCTCTGATTCTTTGTCTATAAAATGGTGGTAATCTGGGGTAGATATCTGAAAAAGAACCTAAAAATCCCAAGATTTAGGACTTTTTATGTAATTTTGGCACTTTTTTGGTGGTTTTTTGCTAATATCTCCGGAAGTATACGTCGGAAGTCCATTCCCAGGACGGATTTGGATTCCTTGTTCAATTTTGCGTAAGAAACACTTGATTTCATCCATCTCGGTCAAAAACTGCGAAAATGAGAGAAAATACCCAAAATCACTACTCAAAAACCGATAGATAGCTAAATCTCGGAAAGGAAATTTTTTTTCGACCAAAGCGCACCGGTTTTAAGTTACCCTTTGGATAGGTAAGAAAACAACAAAAGGCCATCCCCCGGCTCGAACGGCCATGTCAACCCCTGTCCCGATTATTCATTTAAGCTCTTTGCTATTGGACCTTGACCTTTTCCTTCGCTACTTAGAATGAACTGCTTCCATTCTCTTACAGAATTCTAGCAAACTCGTATGTAAACAAACTAACTCCACGGACACTCACACCTGTGGCCTGTGGCGTGAGGGGTTTGAGTCGCGGCCGCTAGATGGCACTAGCATCGCTCACACGGCTAGGAAGGGTGATTCCCTCCGCGCGGGACGTTTGAATCCGGCCCGTAGGGAAAACTTACCGCGCGCGACCAAAAAAACCCTTTTTTCGCGATTTTGGGGAAATTCGGGTATTACAAGGGTCTATAAAAACGGCTGTAAGTCAGGAACCAGGACGAATATTTTAAAGCGCGATAGGCGTTCGAAAGGGGAAAGTTCAGAGTACAAAAATAAGGCAAAATCTCAATTTCGTAATTATAGCGATTTTTGGCCTTTTTGGCCCGTCCCGTAGTATTATTATAACTTGTTATAATAATAACGGATGGACGGGCATATAGTATGACCCCTGCTGTTCGTTCGTTCGTCTGTCTGTCCGGACACTTCCCGTGGTCCGATTTGGATGAATTTTTTTTGTTCGAATCCTTTTGTGACCCATATGACCGCTAGGTGGCAGCAAATCCTGCCCAGAGGCCAGGAGGCCTGCAGCAGGTGCATCATGGTTTACATGGCGTCGAGCAGGATTTCGCCACTGCTCCTAAACGGCTGATCCGATCGAGCTGAAAATTTAAACTAAAGCTTCACTCGTTAATAGCTCGCCACACGCAAGTTGACAGTCCCCTACCTCATCGGGGTCATTCCACACGATATGGACACCAATTTTAAAAGTGGTCCGATCGGGCTGAAAATTTAAACTTAAGCTTTACGCGTTAATAGTTAGCCACACACAAGTTGACAGTCCCCTTCCTCATCGGGGTCATTACACACGATTAGGACACCATTTTTGGCCCATCCCGTAGTATTATAATAACTTGTTATAATAATAACGGATGGACGGGCATATAGTATGACCCCTGCTGTTCGTCCGTCCGTTCGTCTGTCCGGACACTTCGCGTGGTCCGATTTTGATCAATTTTTTTTTGTTCGAATCCTTTCGTGACTCATATGAACGAAAGGTGGCAGCAAATCCTGCCCAGAGGCCAGGAGGCCTGCAGCAGGTGCATCATGGTTTACATGGCGTCGAGCAGGATTTCGCCACTGCTCCTAAACCGCTGATCCGATCGGGCTGAAAATTTAAACTTAAGCTTTACGCGTTAATAGTTAGCCACACACAAGTTGACAGTCCCCTACCTCATCGGGGTCATTGCACACAATTACGACACCATTTTTAAAAGTGGTCGGATCGGGCTGAAAATTTAAACTTGCGATATGCCCAAAAATAGCTCCTTAATTAGAGATCCCGAGCACCCCTAGCATAATGGAATCATACCACACGATTAGGACGTAAATGTTTGAAGCGGTCCGAGGTCCGACTCGGCTGAAAATTTATGCGTAGTTTAATTTGCTTGGAAACAGCAGAAAAATATCCGACACGGGACGGGCCAAAGTTGTCGATTTCCATCGCTACTTTTTCTGTTATTATGAGGCCACAACGATCATCCAAGCCTTGAAACAGTACTCACTACAAGTGGAGAAGGGGTGCAAAGAATCCATGATGGTTTCAATCACGCCCATTCGAAGGACCCTGGGCTATGTCCAGTACATGGCAGCAAACAAAGACGAACATGGCTGGCAGATGCTCCTGGACACAGAAAGAATGATTGAGTACATTCAGCTACTCGGGGAATCAGGCGCCTCACCATCCACCTGCAAGAATTATTGTGACAAAATAATAACAGTCATGAAATAAGCTGAAACCTACTTCTTCGATCATCTCGGAACGCCAAAGGACCCAGCAGAAGTAAGTATATCAAGTCATCATTATCCTCTCCTGAAAGGTGTACAAATATCCAGTGGGTTCTGTACCGTTCATTATTATTATTATTCATTCCCTCTGTTATTTGCCCTAGCACAAAACTTACACAGGTCATCTCAAGAAGGCGATCATACGAATGAGAGAATTCAGAGACCGCAAAAAAATAGAGAGGGAGAGAGATCTGGCTGATAAGAGGGATAATCTTGATGAGGCACCGGGTGTCGAAATGTACAGTAGGGCCTACGGAACAACTGTGCCGAGTGGCACCTTTTTTTCACAAAGTGCAAGGTTGTGCCGAAATTAGTCTCCTACTTGCCGAGCGTGCGAGCTGAGGCACGCGCCGGGGCACGCCTGGGCCGAGACAGCCTTGATCCGTCCCCGGGAGTGGACCCTGGCCGAGAGTGTTCGTCAGAGCACGCCCCATGCCTCTCCCTCTCGCTGCTTGAGGGACACCGAGACGGACTGCGTGGGTGCGCTGAACAGCCTCGCAGCGGAAGCGTGGCAGTCTGTCCAGCACTTTGCCAGACGCCAAGAAACACACCACACGACAGAAGACAGTCCGACATAAACCAAAGTGAACATAAGCCTCCTCAATTGATTCCGTGTATTTACACTTCAAAATTTCTCTTCTGTCTCACGCTCTCTCCGTGCAAGGACTACACTCGATTGAAGCTGCTCCCCATCGGCCTCGTGTGCTGGTGGACAGAGGCGGACACGGACGGATTAGTACGCCCCTGCTGGTGGAGGTGCGCGAAGCAGTGCGGGAAATGGCGCTCAAACTTGAAACGTCGCTTTGTGTGTTAGTTCTTTTGACCCAGGACATGGTTTCCCGAGCACGGCAAGGTATTCGTCGCGTGCCCGCTTGCACCGTGCTGGGTCTGGGGCTGGCGGTTGCTCTGTGGTTCCTGTGTGCGCCACTCTGACCGCTGGTGTCGCGGCAACAAAGAGCCGGCAACTCCCCCTCCCCCCTCCAGCCCCGCCCGCTGTGTTGAGGCAACGGCTGAACTCGCGCGTCGCGCAACAATGAACACTGGTTGGCTGGGCCCCGCTTCTCTGCATTGTTGCCAGCCAGCATTGTTGCCTACCAGCCGCTTGCCCCGCACAGCCGAAGTAGAACGGGAGGTGTTATGTGAGAAAAGATTGGAAGAACATTAGCTTCGCGTATCATCTGCCTTCACTCAAGCTTTTTAGCTGCGGGCCGCGCTGGCCGCACTCACTGGCTCGGCTCGGTCAACTCGGCTGCCACGCTCATCGCTGGGCTGCACTCGAACACGAAGCACACTTCTTGACTTGACTGAGCTGTCACCTGCTTTCGTTGACAGGCATGGTCTTCTGCAGCGACAATACCGGAGGGCTTCACTCTCAGTTACTCTACAAAGGTCGGGACATTATTTCCAGGGTGTGACGCTAGCTTGAACAAGTCCAGAGAGAGAGGCAGTTCAATAATATATCAATAAAACAATGACGCCCATTCGACGCCATCGCGGCGGGCGTCCAATGGGCGGCCGCTGATCAGCCGTCTACCGGCCGTTGCGATGCTTCTTTTTGTTCTTCTCACTTCCGGTTCAGGATTCAGCGGAATACCCCATTGAACCCAGAACCCAACTGTGTTTCGAGGCGGAGTGGTTAGGCCGTCTGGCGAAAGCGCACTTTTCTTTAGATGCGGGGTTCCGGTCAGTAGTTTAGCTGCCCTTGCATTGTGCTGCCAAGTCTCTGCGCTACTGTGAGGGACACCACTTTACACTTCCGTGATAAGGTAGTGCAGAGAAGACCCTGGCCGGAAGTGAAGAGCATCATGGCGGAAACATGACATCATCAGACGTCAGTGGTAAGAGGCTTTGGCCCTGCCCACTGCCCATACCCAATCCCAACACCAGCCGTTGACCAACTACAGTTTCCACCATCTTGCCAAGAAGGTGAGAAATCCACAGCACAGCCCGTAGCCGTCCCCCCTGGTTCAGCCAAGGTTAACACTTTGTAGGTCTCAGCTAATTTCATGACCGTTATTATTTTGTCACAGTAATTCTTGCAGGTAAACGGTGATACCCTGATTCCCTGAGAAGCTGAATGTACTCTATCTTTTTGTCTGTGTCCGGGAGCATCTGCCAGCCATGTTCGTCCTTGTTTGATGCCATGTATTTGGGCCTAGCCCAGGATCCAGGCGCCATTGAAACCATCATGGATTCTTTGCAGCCCTTTTCCACTTCTAGTGAGAACAATTTCAAGGCTTAGATAAGTGTTGTGGCCTCGTCAAGAAGTGGGTACCCCATTTCTTACAATTTCTGCTTAGTACTTTTGGATAAAGGTGCAGAACCTTCCTTAAATACAAAACAAGGAAAATTAAAAAAAATTAAAATAAAAAAATTAAGTAATGAAAATTGTTTTTGGTGCAGTTGTAGTGCCTCAGACGATTTTTCGTTCCTCCAACTCGTCAGGTTCCTCTTCCAATTTTCTCTTAGAGGGTGTCGGCTTGTGTCTTTCAGCCTCAGATTCAACTACTCTGTTGAATGGGCTAGTTGAATGGGCTAGTTCCTAGAGGGATGATCTTGGTGAGGCACTCTCAGATGTCAGTGTCTGGGAGGAATACCTCTTGGATGAAGAGGTGCTGTCCACATTCCATCAGGACCTAGGAACCCTAGAAACAGTAACAGAACAAGACATTCATCTTCTCCAAGATCAACCAGGAACTGACACCCATCAGTATTAAGATGTCTTTAGGGAGGTTGCCCTGGTAACTTACAAAACCTGCCTTTCCACAGGAACTAGCCCATTAAGGGACACGTTCAACATAGTAGTTGAATTTGTGGCCACTTGACAACTCTTCTCAGCCGCCAGGCCTGTAGAGTTGTGCAAATGCACCTTTGAAGAACTTCTGAGGGCCAACACGTTTAGGGATGTCTTGTACATCTCTGTGGCAGATCATAAGACGAAAGGCACAAAGAGAGCCAGAATTGCAGTCGAGGAGAAGGACCAGGGCACCTTTCTGCGATATGTGGCCATCCTCAAAAGATTCAAGAAAAAACCAACACTTGCTTTTCTCTGTCTGTCCCCATCAAAGGGATTTGTTGTAAGTACTGAAAACACGAAAACAATATAAATTTGTGTGCAGGTATAAAGTCTCATTTTTTTCATTCTTCCAGGAACACACCTACATTTACAGAAGACTCAACAGGTGGGCCCAGGCGAAAGGCAAGGAGCATTTCACTTTCAGCAAGCTCAGGAAGGTGGTCGAGACCACAACCGACTTGTATGGAAGTAGGGACGACAAAGAGCTTGTTGCTTCAGGGCTGCAACACACTACAAAAACAGCCATAAAATACTACAGGGCACAATCGTGGTAAGAATGCAATCTTCAAAATTCAGGCCACAATGAATCACCTTTACCAAGTCATGACTAGTAATTTTGAAAACTAACTAAAAAGACAAACTCTGGATTCATTACAGTGAGAAGGTTGCTTTGGGTAAAGCGGCCATCAAGAGGTCCACTATTGATTGCAAGCTGAGAGCTCTGTTGAAGAGGGTGCCTCCTCGCTTCAGAGTTGACATCCATGCAGGACCCTTCACGCAAGACCAGCTCACCACTTGGGCCAAAGATGAGATGGCCACATCAGCTTTACACGTTGGTGATGAGCTGTACGGAATTTACCTGGACAATTGAAGGAGACTGGCACAGCCACTGATGCTAGAGGAATGTCGAAAGGCATTGAAGAACGGCATCCTCATGGATGACTTTATGCAGGTATTAAGCAGCCCAACGTACCAACCCATGAAGGCTGACATCCTCATGCAATTGAGGAAGAACCCATGTGCAACGTCTGGCAAGGAAGGGTGACCTTTCAATGTATCATTCCTGTGTCAGAAATTTTCTTCATTAAAATGGAATTGTCATAGCTCCCATTAAAATATTTTTCATGATTTATTTACCCAAAACATGACTGTGGCAGGTCTTTGTGCAATTTTACGAACATGGTCGAGGTGGAAAGGCCAAGTCTCGGGTCTGCAAAAATCAAAAACTCCATTACTTACAATGCAAATACTGATGAAGCATTGGGACATTGTTTTTCAAGTGTTTATTTAAATAGTATTTAAGGATAAGATCTGTGCCAATGATAGTTTAAAATAGCAACATTACTCCTCCTCAAATAAACTGTTTCTAAAGTAAATATGACGCTGATGATTTTCGAAGACTTGCAGTCTCGTGCGGAGTGTTCACAGATACATTGTTATGGAAAGTATACAAAGTGTGACTAGGCCTGGCATCAAAATTTAAAGCAAATTAAAAAAAAAACAAAAAAAACATAAGAGTTGGAAATTGCCTTACTGAAATCCAGCTCAACAACAATCTCTGTATGAGAGGCCACCACTGAACATGCCTGATGAAAGTGTGGTGATCCATTTAGAGAACACTTGGGTTTCCGTCTCACCAGTGCAAACTTTACGAACCTCTGGGAGCTTGTCTGGCTGGGCTGCTTCCTGGCTCGGAAGGTGGGAGCAATCTCCAGAAACACGGCACCTGGCAGCAGTGCAGGCTGGCGGCACCAAGTCAAAGGACATGGTGGGGTGCACTGCACAAGAAACGCTCAGAGCAGAAGGCCTTGGAATGATATTGGAGACCGATAAATGTTCCATCATCTGGGTCCCATGGGAATGCCAGTCTCCTCCAATTGTCCAGGTAAATTCCGTACAGCTCATCACCAACGTGTAAAGCTGATGTGGCCATCTCATCTTTGGCCCAAGTGGTGAGCTGGTCTTGCGTGAAGGGGTCCTGCATGGATGTCAACTCTGAAGCGAGGAGGCACCCTCTTCAACAGAGCTCTCAGCTTGCAATCAATAGTGGACCTCTTGATGGCCGCTTTACCCAAAGCAACCTTCTCACTGTAATGAATCCAGAGTTTGTCTTTTTAGTTAGTTTTCAAAATTACTAGTCATGACTTGGTAAAGGTGATTCATTGTGGCCTGAATTTTGAAGATTGCATTCTTACCACGATTGTGCCCTGTAGTATTTTATGGCTGTTTTTGTAGTGTGTTGCAGCCCTGAAGCAACAAGCTCTTTGTCGTCCCTACTTCCATACAAGTCGGTTGTGGTCTCGACCACCTTCCTGAGCTTGCTGAAAGTGAAATGCTCCTTGCCTTTCGCCTGGGCCCACCTGTTGAGTCTTCTGTAAATGTAGGTGTGTTCCTGGAAGAATGAAAAAATGAGACTTTATACCTGCACACAAATTTATATTGTTTTCGTGTTTTCAGTACTTACAACAAATCCCTTTGATGGGGACAGACAGAGAAAAGCAAGTGTTGGTTTTTTCTTGAATCTTTTGAGGATGGCCACATATCGCAGAAAGGTGCCCTGGTCCTTCTCCTCGACTGCAATTCTGGCTCTCTTTGTGCCTTTCGTCTTATGATCTGCCACAGAGATGTACAAGACATCCCTAAACGTGTTGGCCCTCAGAAGTTCTTCAAAGGTGCATTTTGCACAACTCTACAGGCCTGGCGGCTGAGAAGAGTTGTCAAGTGGCCACAAATTCAACTACTATGTTGAACGTGTCCCTTAATGGGCTAGTTCCTGTGGAAAGGCAGGTTTTGTAAGTTACCAGGGCAACCTCCCTAAAGACATCTTAATACTGATGGGTGTCAGTTCCTGGTTGATCTTGGAGAAGATGAATGTCTTGTTCTGTTACTGTTTCTAGGGTTCCTAGGTCCTGATGGAATGTGGACAGCACCTCTTCATCCAAGAGGTATTCCTCCCAGACACTGACATCTGAGAGTGCCTCACCAAGATCATCCCTCTAGGAACTAGCCCATTCAACTAGCCCATTCAACAGAGTAGTTGAATCTGAGGCTGAAAGACACAAGCCGACACCCTCTAAGAGAAAATTGGAAGAGGAACCTGACGAGTTGGAGGAACGAAAAATCGTCTGAGGCACTACAACTGCACCAAAAACAATTTTCATTACTTAATTTTTTTATTTTAATTTTTTTTAATTTTCCTTGTTTTGTATTTAAGGAAGGTTCTGCACCTTTATCCAAAAGTACTAAGCAGAAATTGTAAGAAATGGGGTACCCACTTCTTGACGAGGCCACAACACTTATCTAAGCCTTGAAATTGTTCTCACTAGAAGTGGAAAAGGGCTGCAAAGAATCCATGATGGTTTCAATGGCGCCTGGATCCTGGGCTAGGCCCAAATACATGGCATCAAACAAGGACGAACATGGCTGGCAGATGCTCCCGGACACAGACAAAAAGATAGAGTACATTCAGCTTCTCAGGGAATCAGGGTATCACCGTTTACCTGCAAGAATTACTGTGACAAAATAATAACGGTCATGAAATTAGCTGAGACCTACAAAGTGTTAACCTTGGCTGAACCAGGGGGACGGCTACGGGCTGTGCTGTGGATTTCTCACCTTCTTGGCAAGATGGTGGAAACTGTAGTTGGTCAACGGCTGGTGTTGGGATTGGGTATGGGCAGTGGGCAGGGCCAAAGCCTCTTACCACTGACGTCTGATGATGTCATGTTTCCGCCATGATGCTCTTCACTTCCGGCCAGGGTCTTCTCTGCACTACCTTATCACGGAAGTGTAAAGTGGTGTCCCTCACAGTAGCGCAGAGACTTGGCAGCACAATGCAAGGGCAGCTAACTACTGACCGGAACCCCGCATCTAAAGAAAAGTGCGCTTTCGCCAGACGGCCTAACCACTCCGCCTCGAAACACAGTTGGGTTCTGGGTTCAATGGGGTATTCCGCTGAATCCTGAACCGGAAGTGAGAAGAACAAAAAGAAGCATCGCAACGGCCGGTAGACGGCTGATCAGCGGCCGCCCATTGGACGCCCGCCGCGATGGCGTCGAATGGGCGTCATTGTTTTATTGATATATTATTGAACTGCCTCTCTCTCTGGACTTGTTCAAGCTAGCGTCACACCCTGGAAATAATGTCCCGACCTTTGTAGAGTAACTGAGAGTGAAGCCCTCCGGTATTGTCGCTGCAGAAGACCATGCCTGTCAACGAAAGCAGGTGACAGCTCAGTCAAGTCAAGAAGTGTGCTTCGTGTTCGAGTGCAGCCCAGCGATGAGCGTGGCAGCCGAGTTGACCGAGCCGAGCCAGTGAGTGCGGCCAGCGCGGCCCGCAGTAGTTAAAAGCTTGAATGAAGGCAGATGATACGCGAAACTAATGTTCTTCCAATCTTTTCTCACATAACACCTCCCGTTCTACTTCGGCTGTGCGGGGCAAGCGGCTGGTAGGCAACAATGCTGGCTGGCAACAATGCAGAGAAGCGGGGCCCAGCCAACCAGTGTTCATTGTTGCGCGACGCGCGAGTTCAGCCGTTGCCTCAACACAGCGGGCGGGGCTGGAGGGGGAGGGGGAGTTGCCGGCTCTTTGTTGCCGCGACACCAGCGGTCAGAGTGGCGCACACAGGAACCACAGAGCAACCGCCAGCCCCAGACCCAGCACGGTGCAAGCGGGCACGCGACGAATACCTTGCCGTGCTCGGGAAACCATGTCCTGGGTCAAAAGAACTAACACACAAAGCGACGTTTCAAGTTTGAGCGCCATTTCCCGCACTGCTTCGCGCACCTCCACCAGCAGGGGCGTACTAATCCGTCCGTGTCCGCCTCTGTCCACCAGCACACGAGGCCGATGGGGAGCAGCTTCAATCGAGTGTAGTCCTTGCACGGAGAGAGCGTGAGACAGAAGAGAAATTTTGAAGTGTAAATACACGGAATCAATTGAGGAGGCTTATGTTCACTTTGGTTTATGTCGGACTGTCTTCTGTCGTGTGGTGTGTTTCTTGGCGTCTGGCAAAGTGCTGGACAGACTGCCACGCTTCCGCTGCGAGGCTGTTCAGCGCACCCACGCAGTCCGTCTCGGTGTCCCTCAAGCAGCGAGAGGGAGAGGCATGGGGCGTGCTCTGACGAACACTCTCGGCCAGGGTCCACTCCCGGGGGACGGATCAAGGCTGCCTCGGCCCAGGCGTGCCCCGGCGCGTGCCTCAGCTCGCACGCTCGGCAAGTAGGAGACTAATTTCGGCACAACCTTGCACTTTGTGAAAAAAAAGGTGCCACTCGGCACAGTTGTTCCGTAGGCCCTACTGTACATTTCGACACCCGGAGGCGACCCGCCAGACCGTGCAGGGAATCGGTTTTGATCCTGTTCTCCTGGAAAGGTCGAGAAGTGCCAAATCGTCTACATAAGCACCCAAAGAAACCGCTTTGAGGGGGTACATTAATGCACGCAGCAGCACCGCGGCGCACCGCATCCTCGGCTCCTCGAAGGCCGAGAAGTGCCCCATCATCTACGAAATGACGTTTCGAGAGCGCTTGCACCATCGGACGGTTTGCAAACCAGGTGCAAAGTGGTGCAAAACGCAGTTTTGAACTTTTTCGAGAGAATCGGATCCGATGCCGGCCTCCTAGAAGCCCCTGAAGTACCTAATCTTCTACAAACTGCCACCTTTTTCCGCTGTTTCCGGGCCGACTGTGCCGATTTTGGGTCCGAACTGGCGCAAGACAAACACGGCAACTCCGCGATGCATTACGCGCTTTTCGCACTTAAGACCTGCCTGTCCTCATGCAAGATCAAGAAGTGCACCGCCGTTTTGCAGAGCAGTGCCTTGCTGTTGCCCCTCCACCCCCTCTCTATTGTTGCGTTGAGCCGCACGGACCTTGCCGCCGCAAGGCGCGTTAAAACTATTGGCGCGGACAGAAATATTTGTTCTTTTCAGTGCTATCAAGCAATGTGTTTTTTGTGACATGTGTTTTGTGTCCTCGTGTCAGGATAACTGAAAAGGTCCGTTTGCTTTATTCCCTTTGTGTGTTCGGTCCTTTAAATAGTGGGTCTCTTGTGACAAAAGGTGATGGTTGGGGTGGCTACCTCTTCTATACCAACTTCCTCTTGTTCTCATCTTCAATAACTCTTTGCTGGCTCTTAGCTTCGAATTTATCGTCGATTTGTTGATCTAAAGTCTCTAAAGTGAAGAAACAGCAAACTTCGCAATGACACCTGACATTTGTTCTTTTCAGTGCTGTCCAGGCATGTGTTTTTTGTAACATGTGTTGTGTGTCCTCGTGTCAGGATAATTGAAAAGGACTGTGTGCTTTATTTCCGTGGTGGTCTTTTATTCCCTTTGTGTGTTCGGTACTTTAAATGGTGGGTCTCCTGACAATAGGTGATGGATAGAGCTAGGTTCAGGGTGGCTGACTCTTCTATTCCTACTTCCTCTTGTTCTCATCTTCAATCACTCTTTGCTGGATCTTAGCTTGGAATTTATCGTTGATGTTTAGATCCAAAGACTCTACAGTGCAGGAAAAGCAAACTTGAATGACACTTTGAGCGAATGGTACTGCTTTAAAGCGATCCTCTTCATTCAATAATCGGACTGCTCTAGACTCCATGATTCCTGCATTCTCTGTGGGAGGTCTTCTCCAGGTGCATGGTTGTGCTGCCGCTGGAACAGGTGCAGGAAATTGTTAGACTTCATCAATGCAAGCTATGGTGGTACTTTCGGTCTCTGAAGTTTGGTCGCTCAGGTACTCCAGAAGCCGGCTTGACTAAAGCCTTGTGTCCCACCGTGTGACGACGGACGAACCAACATATCCGCGGGCGCTGGACGTGTGCACACACTACTTTCGCGGGGGGCAAACAACTCATCGTAAACGACACAACCACTGATGGAATCCTAGCCTAACACGTTGCACCCACGCAGTCCGTCTCGGGGCCCCCCAAGGCATGAACCGTTGCCCCGACAAACGTGCCCTATGCGGAGCGTGTCCCACTCACTCTGAGAGGGTCCACCTCCTGGGCCGCTGCAGCGCAGCCTCTGCGACATTCAAGTGGTCGGATGCCTCCCACATCTCCTTGACGTCCTGGGCGTCCATGATCTCGACCGATGGGGCGTGTGTTGCTGCTTGCTGCTACGGAGCTCCCGTTCCGTCTGCCTCGATCCGCGCTGCACCCGCGCCCCGTAACAATACAGGTGGACTTCCCTCTTTCTTCTTGACTCGCCGCGGCAGTACGACTACTAGCCGCTTTACGGTCCCTTCTCGATGGGATGCTCCAGACTGTGTTTGCGTGTTTCCGAGTCACCGTGTGTCATCGTGCGAGAATTTGAATGAAGCGCCTACGACGTGCCGTCCGGCAATATGAAATTTTAAACTTAAGTTCCACTCGTAAATAGCTCGCCACAGCCACCTCGACAGCCACCTAGCTCCCCAGGATCATTCCAAACGAGCACGGTGTCAATTTAAAAAGTTGTTCGATTGGTGTGAAAATTCTGTGTTTCCGCGCTACTCCTCCTAAACGGCTTATCCGATCGGGCTGAAATTTAAAACTTAAGTTCCGCTCGTAAATAGCTCGCCACAGCCACCTCGACAGCCACCCAGCTCCCCAGTATCATTACAAACGAGCAGGGTGTCAATTTAAAAAGTTGTTCGATTGGTGTGACAATTCTGTGTACCCGCGCTACTTCTCCTAAACGGCTTATCCGTTCGGGCTGAAATTTTAAACTTACCTTCCCCTCGTAAATAGCTTGCCACAACCACCTCGACACATACCTATCTCCTCAGGATCATTCCGCACGAGCAGGGTGTCAATTTTGAAAGTTGTTCGATTTTTCTGAAACTTTAAACTTAAGTTCCGGACTTGAAAAGCTCTCAAAATTTTGCTCGCCAGCACCCTAGCTGTGTTGGATCATCCCATACGCGCAGGGACTAGAAATAAGGACATTGCAAAGCCCCTTACGCGATGTTGTGACCCGGCCACATGCCTGCCGAAGGCAGGCTAGCGCCGCAGGCCAAGGTAGGTGTAAACGCCAGGCGCGGATTGTCGGAAGAGGACGAGCGAGATATCGCGAAGCCCCTTACGATAAGACGTGGTCTGGCGTACACCTACCTTGTATCAAAAGTGTGAAATCATTAAGAATATTACAACTACATTGAGTGGCTGTCAGGTATTCTCCTTAGAAGAACTAGCAGTGGCCTGGAATTAAAATAAAACAAATACATTTTCACAACCAGTTAAGTGAGATTGTGTCGATTGTATTTATGTTGGAGGGTGAGCTGCGACACAACAAAATTGTTTCTTGTCCTGAACTCATTGATGATAATTCATTACTTCCCTTTAATTCTGTCTCTAATGTGGGCGAAGCCTGGTTCAATTTAGTTCCCGTGGGCGAATCATCCTGGTTCAGTAAGTCACTTTCCAATGATGTAGGCGGGTTGTCCACCTTCAATCCTGTTCCGAGTCCAGTTAATGACTTTCGATACTCCTTCAGCACAGCTTCCATCCCTAAATTTGTTGTGAATTCCTGGAAACAAGAACAAAAATTCATGAAATGATTTCTGAATTGTATTAGTTAACAGCAAGAAATAATATCAGAAGTGTGAAATCATTAAGAATATTACCAACACGTCACTCGGAATGTGTACTGTGACAGTGACTTGGAGACAAGGATGTCATGTTTTGAGAGCCTTGCAATACAGGTCAGTATTGACATTTTATTCCAACAAACCACAGTTGATTAATGGTAATTATGATAAATACTTCAAATACTTAAAGGGAGAGGGTGATAAAAATAACTTGTACTTAAATACAATGTTTCTTTATTTATTTCTTTATTCATTTCTAAATTTCATTTTTTCTTCTGTTTTTTCTTTTCCAGTTTTTGAAGAATGTCGGGCAGGCAGGGAGGCTGACAGGCAGGCAGGCTGAGAGGTACACAAGCAAGTAGTGAGAAACATGCAACAGAGAAAACAAAAACATTCAAGTCAATAAGCATGGTGCAAATAAAAGCTGAAAAGCTCTGCAAACTATTCTTTGTGGTTTTTGATAGTATCCATTTGCCGCCCAACCCTTTTCGTCCATCATGTTGACTGCATTGGAACATTCCAACATTTTAAGAGATGTTCAGCAACGGACACTCCAAAAGAAAAGGTGTAGTAGGAATGCCCCAACTAGTTTCATGAGATGTTGACACACTCCTTCATCCAGTGCCAGTATGTACTAGATGCTGAGTTTCCGTACTGTCCAGACCAAACAGAGGCTCTCAGGGAAAGCACAGAAACTTTCTGCGAACAGACTGTCTGTGGCGCAATTAGTGACATAATTTCTAAGTAAAAAGTACTTTAAATTCAATTAGGTAGAGACCTTGAACAAGACTAAGCCAAAAATTAAGATTCCAATACTATGTGTTTCAAAAGTAATAGAACAGATTCTGAGTCTCTGTCGGCTTG
>JAQQBG010000034.1:100000-102500 GCA_032199755.1 Ambrosia artemisiifolia | reverse complement strand
TCAGGATTGGTGAGCGACCAGGCAACAAGAGGCTGGCAAAGTAAATTCTGACCACGATGCACTGTGAACAAGCATAGTGTGCCTTTGCCTAAGCCACACGTTGTTCCAGGATGTTGCCAGGCAACCATGCCTTGTCCCTTGCCCAAGCCCCACCTCGTTGCCTAAGAAACTAACCATGTTGCCTTTGAATGACACACCATGTGTCCTTTCAGTGTTGGTGAGCGACCAGGAAACAAGAGGCTGGCCTAGTAAACTAACCACGATGCACTGTGAGCAAGCATAGTGTGCCTTTGCCTAAGCCACACGTTGTTCCAGGATGTTGCCAGGAAACCATGCCTTGTCCCTTGCCCAAGCCCCACATCGTTGCCTAAGGAACTGACCACGATGCCTTAGACTGACACACCCTTGGGTCCTTTCAAGGTTGGTGAGCGACCACGCAATAAGAGGCTGGCCTAGTAAACTAACCACGATGCACTGTGAGCAAGCATAGTGACATGCCTAAGTCCCCACATTGTTCCAGGATGTTGCCCGAGTACAACGGGCTCGAATACGATGGAAAGGGCCAACGGGCCCGAACACAACCCGTTAAACTATTTTACCCGAAAACATGATACGATGACACTAATCAACTCTAACCATGACCGCGAGCAAGCACGCAAAGTTTCGTGGCGATTAGGCGTCGTTCGGTGGTGTTTCGGAGAACACCGGGTGTTGGATGGATGACCGGCCCGCGGGCCCACGGACCCGAAAGCAAAGTATTTTTACGGGACCCTTTTATTTCGTTATTTCGAAGGCTCACACAAAGTTTCATGGCGATCCTAGATCGTTTGATATGGTTTAGGGCCAATCACATAGTCCGGCGCACCGTCAATGGCCCGGTCAACGGGCTGACCCGATCAAGGCGGACCGTGACACCAAACGTCTCTGGTTAGCCCCTAGAACACCCACGTAAAGTTTCGTGGCGATCCGACGTCGTTTGATGGGTTTACGATGATTACATAACGAATAAACGTCCCGGGCCGACCGAGCCCGGCCCACGGGCCCACGGGACCCGAACCCAGAATTTTCCGGTTCCGAACATCTTAAAACATTGCCCCGAGGCACCACGCAAAATTTCGTGCCAATCCGACGTCGTTTGATATGTTTTTGATAGGGTCCCAAAAAATTATCATTCCTCAAAAAATTAATGTCTATTCCTGAAACTTAACTTTTTGTGCAATATGTATATATAGGGGAGGGGTGTGTGTTGGGAAGGGCTTGCCTGGGTGAGGCTTGGCAGCGCCCAAGGAGGCCTTGTTGGCCGAGAAACAAGGCTGCCAAGGCCTTGTACACAAGCTAAATTGCCCCAAGCAAGCCACGAACTCGAGAACCAAGTGCCCCTCCTGCCCACGTTGCCTAGGAATGTTGCCCAACGACTTGGTTTCTCGCACAACGACTCGTGTACATAGGCCCAACGAGCAGCAAACCTCAAAAATTATCAATCCTCGAAAATTTAATGTCTGTTCCTGTCACAATGCTTTTTGTGAAATATGTATATATAAGGGAGACATGGGGCTTGAGCAACCCCAGTGCCCGACTAAGGCCAGTGAGGGCATACGAGATGAGAGGTTTCAAGCCTATTGTAGCACGAGGTGTGTCTCCCCAAGCCATGTTGCCTAGAAATCTAGCCTCGTGCCTTGTAAATGCCCCACATCATGCCTAGTTGTAAGCACGTTTGCTAGTGAATTGATGGATGCTTGGCAAAGACGCCCCACATTGTGCACCATGTTGCCTAGTAGACAAGCCATGTTGCCTTGAATTATGCTTGTTTCCCACACGACGACTAGAACGATGGCTTGACGATGGCCTACAATGGGCATGCCTTCAAAAAATTATCATTCCTCAAAAAATTAATGTCTGTTCCTGTCACTTTACTTTTTGTGCAGAATGTATATATAGGGGGGTAAGGTGTCTTGGCCAAGCTAGTGCGGCCCCTCTCTTGAACTAGCACTAGCAGACCATCTTGTTGGCAGGATCAAAGCATGTGAAAACATTGTGGGTGATAAAGTGTGTTGGCACGCCCAAGCCTTGACCTGATACACCACAAGATGGACCGCCATGATGGGTATGAGATGAGAATCCTCATGTCGTCTCCATCATGGCATTCAGCCATGGGTTATCATTGCCTTTGGGCAATGGTGCCCATGGCTGGCCGCTTCGAGGACGTCATGGGATATCGTTGCCTTCGGGCATCGGTGCCCATGACCGCCATGATGGGTATGAGATGAGAATTCTCATGTTCTACCCATCATGGCAATCAGCCATGGGTTAACATTGCCTTCGGGCAGTGGTGCCCATGGCTGGCCGCCATGATGGGTATGAGATGAGAATCCTCATGTCGTACCCATCATGGCATTCAGCCATGGGTTATCATCGCCTTCGGGCAGTGGTGCCCATGGCTGGCCGCTTTCGAGAACGTCATAGGTTATCGTTTCCTTCTGGCAGCGGTGCCCATGGCTGG
>JAQQBG010000034.1:40000-42500 GCA_032199755.1 Ambrosia artemisiifolia | reverse complement strand
GGCAACCATGCCTTGTCCCTTGCCCAAGCCCCACCTCGTTGCCTAAGAAACTAACCATGTTGCCTTTGAATGACACACCATGTGTCCTTTCAGTGTTGGTGAGCGACCAGGAAACAAGAGGCTGGCCTAGTAAACTAACCACGATGCACTGTGAGCAAGCATAGTGTGCCTTTGCCTAAGCCACACGTTGTTCCAGGATGTTGCCAGGAAACCATGCCTTGTCCCTTGCCCAAGCCCCACATCGTTGCCTAAGGAACTGACCACGATGCCTTAGACTGACACACCCTTGGGTCCTTTCAAGGTTGGTGAGCGACCACGCAATAAGAGGCTGGCCTAGTAAACTAACCACGATGCACTGTGAGCAAGCATAGTGACATGCCTAAGTCCCCACATTGTTCCAGGATGTTGCCCGAGTACAACGGGCTCGAATACGATGGAAAGGGCCAACGGGCCCGAACACAACCCGTTAAACTATTTTACCCGAAAACATGATACGATGACACTAATCAACTCTAACCATGACCGCGAGCAAGCACGCAAAGTTTCGTGGCGATTAGGCGTCGTTCGGTGGTGTTTCGGAGAACACCGGGTGTTGGATGGATGACCGGCCCGCGGGCCCACGGACCCGAAAGCAAAGTATTTTTACGGGACCCTTTTATTTCGTTATTTCGAAGGCTCACACAAAGTTTCATGGCGATCCTAGATCGTTTGATATGGTTTAGGGCCAATCACATAGTCCGGCGCACCGTCAATGGCCCGGTCAACGGGCTGACCCGATCAAGGCGGACCGTGACACCAAACGTCTCTGGTTAGCCCCTAGAACACCCACGTAAAGTTTCGTGGCGATCCGACGTCGTTTGATGGGTTTACGATGATTACATAACGAATAAACGTCCCGGGCCGACCGAGCCCGGCCCACGGGCCCACGGGACCCGAACCCAGAATTTTCCGGTTCCGAACATCTTAAAACATTGCCCCGAGGCACCACGCAAAATTTCGTGCCAATCCGACGTCGTTTGATATGTTTTTGATAGGGTCCCAAAAAATTATCATTCCTCAAAAAATTAATGTCTATTCCTGAAACTTAACTTTTTGTGCAATATGTATATATAGGGGAGGGGTGTGTGTTGGGAAGGGCTTGCCTGGGTGAGGCTTGGCAGCGCCCAAGGAGGCCTTGTTGGCCGAGAAACAAGGCTGCCAAGGCCTTGTACACAAGCTAAATTGCCCCAAGCAAGCCACGAACTCGAGAACCAAGTGCCCCTCCTGCCCACGTTGCCTAGGAATGTTGCCCAACGACTTGGTTTCTCGCACAACGACTCGTGTACATAGGCCCAACGAGCAGCAAACCTCAAAAATTATCAATCCTCGAAAATTTAATGTCTGTTCCTGTCACAATGCTTTTTGTGAAATATGTATATATAAGGGAGACATGGGGCTTGAGCAACCCCAGTGCCCGACTAAGGCCAGTGAGGGCATACGAGATGAGAGGTTTCAAGCCTATTGTAGCACGAGGTGTGTCTCCCCAAGCCATGTTGCCTAGAAATCTAGCCTCGTGCCTTGTAAATGCCCCACATCATGCCTAGTTGTAAGCACGTTTGCTAGTGAATTGATGGATGCTTGGCAAAGACGCCCCACATTGTGCACCATGTTGCCTAGTAGACAAGCCATGTTGCCTTGAATTATGCTTGTTTCCCACACGACGACTAGAACGATGGCTTGACGATGGCCTACAATGGGCATGCCTTCAAAAAATTATCATTCCTCAAAAAATTAATGTCTGTTCCTGTCACTTTACTTTTTGTGCAGAATGTATATATAGGGGGGTAAGGTGTCTTGGCCAAGCTAGTGCGGCCCCTCTCTTGAACTAGCACTAGCAGACCATCTTGTTGGCAGGATCAAAGCATGTGAAAACATTGTGGGTGATAAAGTGTGTTGGCACGCCCAAGCCTTGACCTGATACACCACAAGATGGACCGCCATGATGGGTATGAGATGAGAATCCTCATGTCGTCTCCATCATGGCATTCAGCCATGGGTTATCATTGCCTTTGGGCAATGGTGCCCATGGCTGGCCGCTTCGAGGACGTCATGGGATATCGTTGCCTTCGGGCATCGGTGCCCATGACCGCCATGATGGGTATGAGATGAGAATTCTCATGTTCTACCCATCATGGCAATCAGCCATGGGTTAACATTGCCTTCGGGCAGTGGTGCCCATGGCTGGCCGCCATGATGGGTATGAGATGAGAATCCTCATGTCGTACCCATCATGGCATTCAGCCATGGGTTATCATCGCCTTCGGGCAGTGGTGCCCATGGCTGGCCGCTTTCGAGAACGTCATAGGTTATCGTTTCCTTCTGGCAGCGGTGCCCATGGCTGGTCGCCTTCAAGATTGTCCCTTATCGAGATTTGTCCCGCTGTTGTGATGCTTCTATTCCAAACATCATAGATAGATAAGCTGAGAGCAGGAACCCTGGTGCATCCAAACTCTTCATTCGG
>JAQQBG010000034.1:30000-32500 GCA_032199755.1 Ambrosia artemisiifolia | reverse complement strand
TTCAGGATTGGTGAGCGACCAGGCAACAAGAGGCTGGCAAAGTAAATTCTGACCACGATGCACTGTGAACAAGCATAGTGTGCCTTTGCCTAAGCCACACGTTGTTCCAGGATGTTGCCAGGCAACCATGCCTTGTCCCTTGCCCAAGCCCCACCTCGTTGCCTAAGAAACTAACCATGTTGCCTTTGAATGACACACCA
The DNA here is from genome assembly GCA_032199755.1 of Ambrosia artemisiifolia. NCBI lineage: Eukaryota > Viridiplantae > Streptophyta > Magnoliopsida > Asterales > Asteraceae > Ambrosia > Ambrosia artemisiifolia. Next base: position 32,300 of record JAQQBG010000034.1, on the reverse strand, counting down.
TGTGTCCTTTCAGTGTTGGTGAGCGACCAGGAAACAAGAGGCTGGCCTAGTAAACTAACCACGATGCACTGTGAGCAAGCATAGTGTGCCTTTGCCTAAGCCACACGTTGTTCCAGGATGTTGCCAGGAAACCATGCCTTGTCCCTTGCCCAAGCCCCACATCGTTGCCTAAGGAACTGACCACGATGCCTTAGACTGACACACCCTTGGGTCCTTTCAAGGTTGGTGAGCGACCACGCAATAAGAGGCTGGCCTAGTAAACTAACCACGATGCACTGTGAGCAAGCATAGTGACATGCCTAAGTCCCCACATTGTTCCAGGATGTTGCCCGAGTACAACGGGCTCGAATACGATGGAAAGGGCCAACGGGCCCGAACACAACCCGTTAAACTATTTTACCCGAAAACATGATACGATGACACTAATCAACTCTAACCATGACCGCGAGCAAGCACGCAAAGTTTCGTGGCGATTAGGCGTCGTTCGGTGGTGTTTCGGAGAACACCGGGTGTTGGATGGATGACCGGCCCGCGGGCCCACGGACCCGAAAGCAAAGTATTTTTACGGGACCCTTTTATTTCGTTATTTCGAAGGCTCACACAAAGTTTCATGGCGATCCTAGATCGTTTGATATGGTTTAGGGCCAATCACATAGTCCGGCGCACCGTCAATGGCCCGGTCAACGGGCTGACCCGATCAAGGCGGACCGTGACACCAAACGTCTCTGGTTAGCCCCTAGAACACCCACGTAAAGTTTCGTGGCGATCCGACGTCGTTTGATGGGTTTACGATGATTACATAACGAATAAACGTCCCGGGCCGACCGAGCCCGGCCCACGGGCCCACGGGACCCGAACCCAGAATTTTCCGGTTCCGAACATCTTAAAACATTGCCCCGAGGCACCACGCAAAATTTCGTGCCAATCCGACGTCGTTTGATATGTTTTTGATAGGGTCCCAAAAAATTATCATTCCTCAAAAAATTAATGTCTATTCCTGAAACTTAACTTTTTGTGCAATATGTATATATAGGGGAGGGGTGTGTGTTGGGAAGGGCTTGCCTGGGTGAGGCTTGGCAGCGCCCAAGGAGGCCTTGTTGGCCGAGAAACAAGGCTGCCAAGGCCTTGTACACAAGCTAAATTGCCCCAAGCAAGCCACGAACTCGAGAACCAAGTGCCCCTCCTGCCCACGTTGCCTAGGAATGTTGCCCAACGACTTGGTTTCTCGCACAACGACTCGTGTACATAGGCCCAACGAGCAGCAAACCTCAAAAATTATCAATCCTCGAAAATTTAATGTCTGTTCCTGTCACAATGCTTTTTGTGAAATATGTATATATAAGGGAGACATGGGGCTTGAGCAACCCCAGTGCCCGACTAAGGCCAGTGAGGGCATACGAGATGAGAGGTTTCAAGCCTATTGTAGCACGAGGTGTGTCTCCCCAAGCCATGTTGCCTAGAAATCTAGCCTCGTGCCTTGTAAATGCCCCACATCATGCCTAGTTGTAAGCACGTTTGCTAGTGAATTGATGGATGCTTGGCAAAGACGCCCCACATTGTGCACCATGTTGCCTAGTAGACAAGCCATGTTGCCTTGAATTATGCTTGTTTCCCACACGACGACTAGAACGATGGCTTGACGATGGCCTACAATGGGCATGCCTTCAAAAAATTATCATTCCTCAAAAAATTAATGTCTGTTCCTGTCACTTTACTTTTTGTGCAGAATGTATATATAGGGGGGTAAGGTGTCTTGGCCAAGCTAGTGCGGCCCCTCTCTTGAACTAGCACTAGCAGACCATCTTGTTGGCAGGATCAAAGCATGTGAAAACATTGTGGGTGATAAAGTGTGTTGGCACGCCCAAGCCTTGACCTGATACACCACAAGATGGACCGCCATGATGGGTATGAGATGAGAATCCTCATGTCGTCTCCATCATGGCATTCAGCCATGGGTTATCATTGCCTTTGGGCAATGGTGCCCATGGCTGGCCGCTTCGAGGACGTCATGGGATATCGTTGCCTTCGGGCATCGGTGCCCATGACCGCCATGATGGGTATGAGATGAGAATTCTCATGTTCTACCCATCATGGCAATCAGCCATGGGTTAACATTGCCTTCGGGCAGTGGTGCCCATGGCTGGCCGCCATGATGGGTATGAGATGAGAATCCTCATGTCGTACCCATCATGGCATTCAGCCATGGGTTATCATCGCCTTCGGGCAGTGGTGCCCATGGCTGGCCGCTTTCGAGAACGTCATAGGTTATCGTTTCCTTCTGGCAGCGGTGCCCATGGCTG
>JAQQBG010000592.1:0-32612 GCA_032199755.1 Ambrosia artemisiifolia | reverse complement strand
TGCATTACACGTTAATTACCTTTTCACACATCTGGGTCCTGCTGCTTGCATTGGACGGCATTGGAGTTTAAACACAGCAACCAGCCAATTCTTTGCAGGCACCGTTCATGATCACACTGCAACAGAGGCATACACAGATGTCAATCATAGAGGAACCAATGGATGATTGCGCACAACGGACTACGTTTACTATATTCTGGCATTTGAGTTTGAAATTTAAGAGAGAAAGAAACCCGCTATCAGCCATTCAGGATTAGATTAGCAGCACTCAAAACGAGGTTAACAGGCATTCGCCAAACACGTGCGCGTGGTCGTTTGGTTAAGGAAGAATCACAACGTTGCAGTCTTGTGCGCATGCTCTCAAAATACCACTCATACAGGCCAAGAGATGGTTCACGAAAGAGAAATCAAAGACATTCACATGAAAATGTTCGATATTTACCCCAACACAACGTGGTGCTCGGCTCCAAGAATCCTCTCGTTCCTCTCACAGCGACGACCGACGGCGAAATGGCGAAATCGAGGGAGGGGGAACGAGGAGAAGGGGAGGAGGGGAGGCACGACCACCTATCCCCTTCACCTCCTCGTCCCTCTAGCGGAGCGTGGCAAGCGGCACTAGCGCCGTGAAGGTAGGCAACTTATCGTGCACCCAACGTGCACAGCCCGTGGAAACAGCCTCTCCCCAAGGTTCTCCACGCATTTACATCAGGGTTTTTTGCGATTCTGGCCAGGCAACCGAATAAGATGGGGGGAGAGAGGGGGAAAGGGGTGGGGCAGCTCATCTTCCCCTTCCCCTCCCCGAGCTCCAACGCCGTGAGGGTAGGCCAACCTTCACACACTCACCAGCTTTTCAACCAAGATTGGCAACCAAACTGACGGCGAGGTGTGTTGGTCAGGGGATGAGCCCATGGGGAGCAAGCAACTATGGCAGAGGCTGAGGGTACTCCTTGCAAAGACCTAGCATAGACAACCAACTAGGGATCATTCCAGTTTCCACATCGCTCCGCTTTAGCCTGGTTTGTTGGGGGACGAATGTGGCCACAAACAGGCATTTTTCTAAATAAAGTGTAGATAGGAGTTACCATCCTCTACTCTTGTGTCGTTTTGTTTCTGTTTGATGTTAGAAAGAATCAAAATGAAATTTAAAACTTGTATCAATTTCTTCCATGTTAGCTAGCTGTTTTTAATTACGATTTCAAACAAATATTTTAAAATCATAGATCAATTTTGAAATTTTCTAATATTTTATTTACTTTTGAAAAAGAGGGAGGGTAAGCTTTAGAGGGGGTGAACTCTAAAAGGACCCCATTCGTCTTGGACTCCACTTAAATTTCCTCTCCTCTTCTCACTTCAGTTGCACCCAGATTATTTCATTACACCCATTATGAAAACACAGTACACTTGTAAAGAAAGAGTACGCTTCTTTCATATTTTCAATTTCTTAATATTCCATTTTTGTCGTTGTTTTTCCTTCTTGTTTTTCTTAATTTACATTTTATGAACTGCATTTGAAGTGTCAGTGTGTAATATTTATTATTAGTGATGAAAATGCCCGGAAAGTTTCCGGAAAAATTGGAAAAAAACACTGTTTTTTTCCGTTTTTTTCCGCGGCCTCGGAAAAATTGGAAAATTTGGAAACTAACGTTTTTTTACCGTTCAACGGTTTTATTAGTATCCCCACACACTGTGCGGCTTTTCGACATCTTAAAGCGACCATTTTAGTAGGCGCGGGTTGGTAGTTCTGTAGCGCAGAGCGCCTCGAATGGATTTCGACAAGGCTGTGACAGGGAATGCCTCTCCGCACGCAAGTTTCGTGAGTTCTACGCGTTCTCCTTCGAGTCTTCACACTCACACGCTTCTAACCAACCAAACGAAATAGAACACTGTTAATCCAGCGGCGTGACACAACACCGCTTCAGGGGAATGAAAAAAGTCACGCCAAATTTTGGCGTGACAAAAAAGCCACGCCAAATTTCGGCATGGCAAGAAAGTCACGCCAAATTTTGGCATGACTTTGGAGTCACGCCGAATTTTGGCGTGATATTGAAATCATGCCGATTTGCGGCTTCCCATATCCCATAAGACTCCATGCATTCCGACGGTGAAAATTCACGGCAAAAATCGGTGACTCGGAGTCACGCCGAATGTTTGGCGTGAATTCCGTGTCACACAAAATTTTTGGCGTGACTTTTTGTCAGGCCAAAATTTGGCGTGGTGTCACGCCGATGGATTTACAGTGAAGTAAGTATCTGGAAAGTTAATTCGCGGAGCGAGTTCTCGAGCGTCAGCAAGGCTACTCGGCGAAGCGCTACTCAGCAGCTGTGACCAAAATCATGTCTGTTAGTAACGCTGTCTTTCCACTCTTGTCTTTCCACTTATGTCTTTCCACCCCACGCCCTCGAAAAAGACAATCCCTTTGACTAATTTCACAATGTAAAACGTCCAAAAAGGGTTTCCTTTCACAAACTTAGCATGAATACTAAACAAAAACGCGAGCGAACGAGCGACACGAATGGATAAAATTAGCAAAACATGGTAACTCACATAACGTTTTGCGACCTAGACGTTTGCATTCGCCCGCGATCGCCACAAAGTGGCTCATGGAATTATGGAATAAAGATACGAATTTTGGACTTTCTTTGGAATTGACACGAAGTTTTTGATTTGAATACAAGTTAATAAATGACACTGAAGCATACCTTAGTGACCTATTTTATCACCTTTACTTACGCATGGTCTCAAATAATGTTTTATACGCGTTTCTACATGAAAGAGGATACTTTTCCAATTTTTCCTGTTTTTTTCCGTTTTTTTTCCAATTTTTCCTGTTTTTTTCCAGCAAATCTTACTTTTCCGGAAATTTTACATCTCTATTTATTATGTAATATTCCAGAACACAGTTCCACAGCAGATTGTTCTTCGTGGATCTGATAATTGAAGAAGTATTGGTGGTGGACTTCTATGTCATCATAATAAAATTATCTCACATTCAACAAAATAATTAAAGAATGTACATCTTGACCGCTATCAAGTTTCATTTCATGCAGGTGTTCAATTCCCTTGTACATCAACACCTTTGCTGATATTTACAAATAAATGTGAATAGTTTTCTACCACTACACAACATTTAGAGAAGCAGAGATGTCACTCTGACAAAGTCGAGTGAGTATGAGCTGGAGCTAGTCCAACAGGAACTAAGACACAGCATTGAGCAATAATAAAGATTCTCTTCCGCCTTCTACCTTTAACAGTACTAAAACAGTAAACTATTAAAAAAAATATCTGCATCATTTTTGAGTTTTTTTTTTTAAGGACCTATCACAATGAAAGAAGACTAGAATTAAAAATGTAAGCTATTTTATGTATTATTGAGCCATCGATATTGAGAGTCACGATAAAGGGCGGGGCCCAAGTGTTTCGTCCTCAAGGCCTTTAGTTTCCTCCGCCCTGCTTTTTGGTTATTTTTTTTTTACAGGGACATTTTCTTGCAGGAGGTTGAAGGGGCACATAGGGACGGGACGGACGCCACGCGAATTGGACAGACGAGGATTTTATCCGCGGGATCGTCGGGCTGTGACCGAGATCACGAGATCTTCTTCTGTACACGAATGGTGATGAGGGTGATGCTCATGAAGATGCCAATCCAGACCGCGGTGGAGACGAAGCCCAGGTACACGGCCGGCTGCTCTATGCTCCAGCCCCTGCCCATGATGCTCCGCAGCGACGAGGTGGCCATGGTGAGGGGCAGCGCCCACCCCACGGACCGCAGCAGCGAGTGCATTCCCTCCACGGGCCAGACCATACCTGAAAAATGGATCAGGGAAAGGAAAATTCATACTTGGTATTCTTTTGTGAATTTTTCTGAAGCTTTTTACTTTATTTTTTTCTTACCGCTCAGGAATATGAGGGGGAAGAATGTGCCCACACCCATGTATGTAGCAGCCATGTCGGACTCACAAAGGCAGGAGATGAAAAACCCTGTGGAGGGTAAGGATGGCATTAAAAGCGGGCACACAACTCAGGAACGTAAGAATGTATCAACTAGGCGGCCCTTAAGAGATTTTGCGGACGCAAGCTTCCTCTCTAGCTGCTCAGCTTACCTAGGCACATGCCGCACAGTCCCTGCAGGAAGCACAGGAAGATGACCCAGAACAGAGGGCCGTTGTTGGCGAGCTGGAAGACGCACAGCAGCATCACCAGCGCCGTCACCATGGCGATGGTCATGAGGAAGATCTGGATGATGACGTGCGCCGCCAGCACCTCGTGGATGGTCACGCCTGCACAGATCAAGCCCAAGGTCAGGGCAGGGAATGACCAACGTCAACCGAGCCTGCGCCCGCTAGAAACTCCGCTAGAGGTATGTTGTCTATAGTTTTGAGAGTTTCTGCAGGTAGTTTCTAATTGGCGCATGGTCAGTAGACGATTCTGCTCCAACTTGAAGACTGCCTTTGCTGCGTAAGCTTACCGGCCGACAGACTCCGCGCCATCAGACCGTCCCTCTTCTCCTCCAGGATGGAGCCCACCGTCACCAGCAGCGCCATGAAGAACACCGTCCTGCAACACCATCGGCATTGTACGAGTGAGCCGCAGGCCGCAGCGACGCCTCCCGTCAACAAGGACCTGTCATGCCCGGTCATTGCTATACAGATAGGTCTTTGTTGCCGGGAGGCGTCGATATCTCCGCCGACACCGAATCAACGTGTTCATGTCTGTTCGTTGTTATCGGTCGAATGGACGTCGACTCTCGTCCATTGCTATAAACTACGACCAAAGGTAGAAAATGGAATATAACCCACGTGACGATCATGCCGGGCAGGCAGAAGTCCTGGAAGCTGGGCTCCAGCATGCCGTAGACGGGCTCCATGATGCGCACCGGGATGGGGGTGAACCTGGTGTTCCAGTGGCAGCCCTCCTGCAGGTCGCGAGTGAACCGCACCACGGCCAGCGCCAGCGACGCCTGCAGCAGGTGGCCGATGTACTGGTCTGCAAACAGAGACGACGCTCATTCCAGTGCGCTTGGGCTTGGGGCTGCGTTCAAGTCCCCACGGCGGGCGCCAGCATGCGCCAGCCCCCCCGTCAGAGGCTCCCCGTCGGTGGCTTACTTGACATGTCCATCCAGACGCTGATCTCGCTGTGGTTGAGCGCCTTGTCGGACGCGTACCGCCCCCCAGACGTGGCGCGCCGCCAGGAACCGGGAGTAGTTGGCGGGGAAGTGGAGCGCGCCCCACGCCTTGCCCCTGCGCACCGCCTCCAGCGCCGAGGGGATGTTCGGGAAGGGCTCCTGCAGGGCGAGGGCAGCACAACGGCAGGGGTCAGCCAACAACGAACTCCACGAGCGCCAGCCACCTCCGCGGATAAAGGAAGGAACTGTCCCGTCTATAGTCCGCGCGGAGCATCGACGCGCAGTGGGCCAGAAACCGGGGAAGGCGCCCAAAACTCTGGGCATAGTTTCGTCTCCAGAGTCGTTAAATAGAGCTCGAATCGATCGTATGATCCCATCACCCATCAATGGATTCCTTGTTTTCAGAGCAATCCATTGGTGGGGTCATACGATCGATTCGAGCACTATTTAACGACTCTGGAGGTCGCAATGTACACATGAGTACACGTGTCCTGCGGAGACTACTCACGAATGCTATCCGGTCGTCGTCGATGATCTCCAGCATGCGGCAGCTGAGGTAGCGCAGCGTCTTGGTGGTGCAGTTGGCGGGGTAGCCGGGGAAGCCCCCCACGCCGCGCGCCAGGTCGCTGCCGTAGGAGCACTGCACGTCGTCATTGACCACGGCCAGGCGCATGTCCTTGGGGTCGCGGCCCACCGTCACGCCGAAGAGGCCGCACTGGATGATGGGCAGGATGACCACGAACATGACGGGTCTGGAAACCGCGACGGACGTCTGAGAATCCGGCTGCACAGTGGGCCAGAGGCGGCCAAAACTCTGGGCATGTTTTAATCTCCAGAGTAGGTCGTTACATACTGCTCGAATCGAGCGTATGATCCCATCAATGGAGTGCTCTGAGAACAAGGAATCCATAGACAGGGTCACACGCTAGATTCAAGCACTGTTTAGCGAATCTGGTGGTCGAACCATGCCCAGAGTTTCGGCCGCCTACACGGGTTTCTGGCGTGTCTGTGGCAGGCAAGCGCCTGCGAACTGCAGGGTAGGCCGCCACGCACGACACCGGGCCGCGACGAGAGCTGCATGGCCTACCTCACAGGCGCGCGGCGCGTCTCTCACCAGCACCGGCTGTACTCACACCAAGTTCCGCTTCATGTAGGTGAGGTTCTTCCTTAGGCACGCCAGCGTGTTGCCGTGCTGCAGGTACACGGGCTTGCAGTGCAGCAGGCTGGGGTCCTCCAGGATGGGGCTCTCGTCCTTGAGGTCGAGCTCCGCCGCCAAGGCCGCCTCGTCCGGCAGGTCCGGCAGGGGCGCCGCGGCCGGGGACGTCGCCGCCGCCACCCCGTTGGTAGTAGGGTTACCCCCAGTGAGAGCGCGCTGCTGGCGCAGGCTGAGCTTGAGGAACACCTCCTCCATGGTGCTGCAGGCGTACCGCGCCAGCAGGCGGTCCGGCCGGTCCTCGGCAAGCAGCGTCCCGTTGCGCATCAGGCCGATCTGCGGCACGAGAAACAAGGAAAAGCTCACTCCGAGGAACTATTATTACAACTCTACAAATTGTACAGTCATGGCACACTCTGACCAGAGCATGCTTGCAGGTGCACTCTGGTTAGAGCATGCTTGCCATGTACACGCTAGCTAGAGTGTGCCTGACAGGTAGACTGTAATCAGAGCAGGGCTTCGCAGGCAGCCTCTTGCCTCTTGCCACAGTGTAACTGCCGGGCACACTCTAGCCAGCGTGTACACATGGCAGGCCGAGTGGCAGGCATGCTCCGGCCAGGTTGTACATGGCAAGCATGCTCCAGCTAGAGTGTACCTGCAAGCATGCCTCTGGTCAGAGTGTACCATGTGGACTGTAGGATTTGTTGAGAAGGCTAGAGGTGTACGAGGGCACGGGCAATAGCCAACAGCGCAGAGCGGGACTCGTGTCGCAAAAGGCGCGGCTGCTATATCATGGCAGTGCAGCGCAGTGCGGCGCAGTGCCGCCAGCAGAGCCATCCAAATAATTAAAAGGGCTACACGAGTGTTGCGAGAGCGTAGCCGCGTAGCCGCTCCGTCCACTGCGCAGTGCTTTGTTTCGGGCGCGGCCTTGGCCCGGCGGAGGGGCGCGCGGGGCCGCGCCGAAACGAGGAACACGGCGCCGCGGACCGATTGGCCTACTTCACTTACTTGCCAGGCTTCGCCACCAGGCACCAGGCACCAGGCAAACAAAGGCCTATCTGTACAGCAATTTGCCGCCCAGATAGGTCTTTGATGCCCGAACATGTCGACCAGGCTCCCAGCAGACGCACTAAACGCACCCAGCCGTGACTCACTGCGTGGTGTCCGCGAGGCGCTGCAGCCCAGCCCAGCGACCCACCATCACACCAAGCCGACGACTCCGAGCAACAACGACGCATCTGTGCAGTAATTGCCACACAGATACCACGTTGTTGCTCGGAGTAGTCGAAGCGTCATAGTCGTGATGGTTTTAACGTCGAGTGGCGAAAGCATCGAATGGTCGATATTCTTTAAGGGCGCTCCTTGTCGGGCGCAGCTTGAGCGGGCCTGAAGCGCCTTACGATCATTTCGACCTGTCCGGGCAGCAAAGACCTATCTGTATAGCCATTGCCGCACAGATAGGTCTTTGTTGCCCGGACACGTCGATGTTTGATCCAGCTTCTCATGTTGAGAGGCGTGGGCGTGGACCTACCGTGTCGGCCTGGCGCGCCTCCTCGATGTAGTGCGTGGTGATGACTATGGTGGTGTGGCCGGTGCGAGTCATGCTCATCAGCAGGTCCCATATGCTGCGCAGGGGAAGGAGCGTTACGTTGATGACCTCACAGCCAAATTAGAAAACAAGCACCGTGTGTGTACCACGGACGCAGGATGCAGGCGGGGCGGCGGGACAGGTGCGCGAGGTCGCAACGTCGTGGAGTATCTCGACGACTCCTCGCTACAACGTCGTATCTGAACGGCAATGACTGCACGCAGATACGTCGTTGTTGCTCGGAGTCGTTTAGGGTGACTCACTTCTGTCGGAGCACGGGGTCCACGCCGACGGTGGGCTCGTCCAGGATGATGATCGGCGGCCTGTGGATGAGGGTGACGGCCAGGGAGACTCTCCGCTGCTGCCCGCCGCTGCGCACAGTCACGGCAAACCATCGTCAACACAGCCTCTCGTAACACTGCACTCGCAAATGGAAATGTTGGCTGATGCAAAACAGAGTGCGTCCGCGCGAACCCACCTTAGATCTTTAACTAGTCTAGTTTCAGTCGGGATTTCTAAAAGGCTGAGTAGCTTGGCGGTGCGCTCCTGGATCTCCTCCTCGGGCAGGCCCGCCACCCAGCCGAAGTACCGCAGCGTCTCGGTGACGGTGAAGCCTCCGTACAGGGCCAGCTCCTGCGAAAAGGGTCAGTTTCGTTGACAAGATTTCTCGTTTGTGTTCGTCCGAAACTCGTTCACTTTGAACTTCATTTTGACGAAATTTGTCAGCCATAAAAACGTTTCCCTTTCAATGAACAAAAATAATAAGCGCTTCCTATACATCTCCTTTCTGATTGAATTCTTCTGAATTTTGTTGAAGTTGGACTCCAGAATTTTTTCATTATTAATTAATTTAGTGAATTTAAGTGAATTTAGTGAAGTTGGTGTTAGCTGGGGCGCACCTGGGGCATGTAGCCGATGGTGGGCCCCGGCATGCCGGAGCGCGGCGTCCCGGGCGCCAGGCCGAGCACGGTGACGGTGCCCTCGTTGAGGCGGCGCCGGCCCACCACGCAGCTCAGCACCGTCGTCTTGCCGCACCCGCTGGCGCCGAGGAGGCTGTATCTGCGCAAACAGGAAGAGACAAAAAAAAAAGCAATCAGTTTAAAAATAAAACGGCTGGCGGAGTGTTTCGCATCGCAAAGCGCTATTGTCTGTGGCGGGCTTTTTGGAGTGTGGGATTGACGTGACTTGTCCCCAGTCACACTCTCTGCGCTCTCTGCTATTCCGGGTGTGTGGAACCGAGAGTCCCCACATCAGTGAATACCAATGGCCCACACGCCTGCCCGGTGTACACAAAAGTGTACCTCTCGCTTCAAGAAGGCCATTTGCGATGCAGGGATTAAAACATTTACAACAGCTACAAAGGAAATCCAATGAAAACTAGAGTCCCAGCTGAGGAGCTCCCTTGGCCAGAGTCGTGAGAAGCAGAGCGGCGTCGCGGCGTCGCGGCCGTACTGTGGGCCTGGCGGATCAAACTCTAGGCATGTTTCGATGTCCAGAGCCGTTACACGGTGCTCGAGCGTCTGAGCCCATCAATGCATTCATCGTTCGAGGAGCGATCGATTGGTCGAGCAATATGTATCAACTCTCCAGGTGGAAGCATGCACAGAGTTTTGGCTCAGGATGCCGGTCTTCTGGCCCACCGTGGGCCGCGCGGTTGCCAGCCAGCTGCTCCACTCCAGCCTTCACGCCGCTGCCGCTGCCGCTGCACGCACTGCCGCTGCTACGTTGCTGGCACCGCCGCGCGGAAGAAGCATGTTGCGGGGAGGGGAGGCAGGCGCTGGCAGGCGTGATCCTGGACTTGAACTGCAGGTCCCCGCCCAAGGAGGACCGCTCCAGAAGGTTCACGGCATGGCCAGGCATGGCTGACCCAAAGGACGGCGACGAGCATCAACGGACGATGACCCAAAGGATGCGATCGGTGGAGTGGGGGACGCGGACGCGGACCCGGAGGCCGGCGGAGGAAGAATGGGGAGTTCGGAGTTCGGGCCCGCGAGGGGCAGTGTCCGTGCAACAAAGGCGTATCTGTACAGAAATTGCCATACAGATACGCCTTTGTTGCGCGGACAGTCGACCGAGCATGCCGACCGAAAGAGCCTCACGCCGACCCACTCCGCCAGAATGAAGTGCACACCAAGTTCACATCGCCGCAGTACAGTGCTGCATTTTCTGGACGTGTATTTATTTCCCGGTCGCTACACGGGAAAATAAATCGGCCGAGGTGGTTAGTAATTTGGTTGTACTCAGGAAACTGAAGAACATGCCATGTACACACTTGTTGGAAACTACCTGCAGGCACGCTCAATGCAGGCCGCAGGCTTGCTAAAGTGACACGCGAAACCCCTATGTTAATGCACAAAGTGTGTGCCTGCAGCCACGCTCAAAGTTGAAGCACACTGCCTGCAGGCACAGGTAGCTCCTAATAAAAGCGTAACATGGCATGCACTTCAGTTTCTTGAGTTAAGATCGACTTTTCGATAGGCTGACGAACTTATGGTTGTCACGATCAACCTTTGAACCACCACCGCGGCGGACGCTCGATCACTGTGATGGGTTACCACGATCGGACGAATCGTCACCATGCTCAGGTCTCACCACCCAGCCATATCGTAGCGACCCACTCCTGTTTTCCGTGTATTCGGAAGACAACGAGTTGGGCGAGATCTGCTGTCATTTGGCCACGGCCCGGTCGGTCGGCCGGACATTGGCCGAGGCGCGTAGCTTTCCACAGCCGCTTCCCACGCTACTTCACCTGAAAGAGGCGCCCGCCGGCCGCCGGCCCGGCACGTGTGTCCGGACAGAGCGGAGCGGACATGTCCCATCGCCATGGCGCGCCAGGGAGAGAGGGCGGCAAGGAGCAGGGCAGCAAAGCCCTATCTGTGTAGTGACAGCCACACGGGTAGGTCGCGGAGGCCCCTGTGAGGTAGGCACCGCCGCGCGCCGCGGGACAGCCCACCTCCCAGGGGCTCGCCCGGGCTCGCCCCCTCCCTGCTGGGTCAAGGCCGCTAGCCCGCTAGCCCCTGGTGACATACAGGCATGCCGTGCGACCGCACGCTCAGTGGGCCAGAAGTCCATGGTTGACGGCCAAAACTCTGGGGCATGTGTAGACAGCTAAAGCCGTTCAAGTGCTCCATTCCAGCGTATGACCACATCAAGACATCAATGGATTTCTCGTTCGAAGAGCAATCGATTGGTGGAGTCATGCGATCGATTCGAGGACTATTTAACGACTCTGGAGGTCGGAACATGCGCCGAGTTTCGGCCGCCGCCCACTGCGACACGCTCGTCGAGCCCGCCTCGCGCCGCACCGCACTACAACACACTCACATGCTCCCCTCGGGCACCGTCATGTTGAAACCGTCCAGGACGACCCCGGACCCCAGCGGGTAGCTCTTCTTGGCGTTTCTGATGCAGATGGCGGCGACGCGGGGCCCGCGGGGCGCGGGGGCGGGGGCGGGCGTGGGGGCGGGGGCCGCCGGCTCGGGCGCGGTGCGCAGGGCGGTGTTGAGCTCCTCGCGGATCCTCTCCAGGTCGTCGGCGCGGTAGCCGCCATTGCTGTAGCCATTGCTGTAGCCATTGCTGTAGCCGGCGCTCGGCCGGCCCTCCTCCATCTCGATGTCCTCCAGGCGCCTAGAACAGAAACCAGATTGCAATTGAAATCGCTGCGGGCCTCTAGCGCACGGTGATACGGTGATGGGGCGCACGGTGGACCAGGAGACCAGTGTCGTGTCAGAGGCACACTCGATGCTAAGATCGACGGACTTGGCTTGAAGATCAGATAGTGTCCGCAAGTTCTTCTGGCCCTCTGTGCGCGCAGGGGGGCGCTTGTGTCATCGCCGCCATTGTAGACAAGCGCCCCGTGCAGGCAGAGTCGTGTGTGCAGACTAGGGAAGGTCAACCAGCTCAGCCAACAAGGCACAAGGCACAAAGCGCGCGCCGAAAGCGAGGCGACGGACATGACGTTCAGCAGCACTGGCAGCACTGGCTGCACCGGCAGCACGCTGCGGGTGCGGCGCCTCCGCGGAGGGAAGGGGAAGCCCTCCAGCAGGGTGATGCTGGACTATGTCGTGGTACTTCTGATCTGACTCGCTCGCACCTGTCGCCCCTCCACCCCTCCACCTCTCCACCCCTCCACTCCCCGCCCCTCCGCCCCTCCACCCCATCCGGTTCTTCAAACACGCCTCGCCGCCGCTCGAAGCCCAAAGTCCGACGGAAACCACAAAACGGCGAGGAGCACAGAGGCGGCATGGCCTGGGTAAAGCCATACAGCCGGAGCACGTAGTGGCACGTAGTGCAGCGCGGCGCTGGACGATTTGTTTGTGCGATTGGTTTGCGTCACTGTGACGCATCCCGGCAAAGCATCCAGCAAGGCCAGTCGCAGTGACACTTTCGTCTCGACCTACTCTCTGGGAGCTAAAGACCAACACGTTTTGGTTTGAACTGCAATTTTAGTGCAGATTGTTCGACCTGGGAACTTTATGAGGGTTCGATGTCACTGGGCGAAGTTTTTGAGGAATGATGGTCTTAATTGGGGCAAATTTTAAGACTTTTTCATTCTCATTACGAGACATTCAGCATCGTTACCATTTCTGGAATTCAGGCTACGGCGTCGTTACAAGGCGTAACCCTTCGACTTAAACTGACAACTACTTGTTGAAGACACTGCTGAATGTGTTTCGCGGTCGTTGGCAGCTCGCTCTGGATGGGCGCCGAGACGACTCGTCGGCAGGCGGGAACGACGCCTCCCGCCAACAAAGACCTATCTGTGTAGCAACTTAAGCCCGGACAGGTCTTTGCTGCCGGGAGGCGTCGACGAGTGACTCGGTTGGGGAGGTCATGGTGTTTTAATGGCGGTCAACAAATTCAAACTCGTCCTTTTTTCCCCATTCCTGTTCGCATCTTCTCTTGTGCTGGCGCGAAGCGTCTCTCTCTCTCTCTGTCTCAGCTGCCCGGACAATACCCCCTCCCGCTGCCGGCCCGGGGCTCCTTCATGTTGCACATGAGGCCGTGGATCACGTCTTGCGAAAGGACCCGGCGGGGCGGGGCGGGGCGTGGCGGGGCGTGGCGGGGCGTGGCGTGGCGGGGCGTGGCGTGGCGGGGCGTGGCGTGGCGGGGCGTGGCAGGGTCGGACGATGTCCGGCAGGAAAATCCCCTCCCCTCGGCCTCTCTCCTCCTCCCCCGCCCCCCTCCCCTGCGCGCCGCCTCGCCGCCGCGCCGCCTCGCCGCGGAGCAGCGCGGCCTCTGGAAGGAAACTGGACTGACTTGCGCCTCATTCCGAACTACCTCCTGCAGCGTCTCTCTCTCTCACACACACACACACTCGAGAGCGGCGCAAACAGTGCGCGACACGTCCGGGAAACAAAGCCCTTTCTGTACAGGCATTGCCGCACACATAGGACTTTGTTGCCCGGACACGTCGTGCGAGAGAGACTGGCTGCGCGCTGGCGGCGAGGCGAGGCGAGCCCTGACTGGAGCACCTCTGGGCTGGACGCGAAGCGGCGGTGCGTGGCGGTGTGCGTGGCGGTGGCGGTGTGCGTGGCGCGGTGCGTGGCGCGGTGCTCACTCCACGCGCGAACAGCCGCGAAGCCACCAACTCCGACCCACTGTCCCACTGTCCGGCAGACACGAACTATCCCCCCGGAAAGAATGGACACTTCACACTACACGCACAAGTATGAAGAAGTGAAGAAGAGCTAAGCGGAAACAGTTGGTCATGATCGTAAGTTTGAGGAAAATAATCGTTTCCACCTATTCAAAAAATATGGGAAGGATGCCACTAAGTCGGTACCACCCTCGGTACCACTCAACATTTTTAATTTGCTCCCATTTTCTACTGTGCCAGTTCTTCTTAACGTTTTCACTTGTGCTTCTGGTGGAAGTGTCTATCGGCCTCGGAGTATCGCTGGCGGGTGGCGATTCTCTTTGGACGGGTAGTCCCTCTGCAGTACGAAGGATACCCGCCTGACCGCCTGTCACCCATCGCGATCGGAACGACGCCATCAGCGCGACGTGCCCGGGCAACAGAGACCTATCTGTGCGGCAATGCCTACACAGATCGCCCTTGGTTGCCGGGGTGCGTCGAGTAGTCGAGTGCGAGACTGAGGCGGCCTCGACCGCCCCGCCCTGGCCGCCCTGGCCGCCCTGGCTGCATCATGCCATTGTATGCCTCTGACACGCTCTGCTCTGCCCGTCGGGCCGGGCGAATACTTGACCCAGTGTTTCTCGCCCCGCGATGCACCGGGGAGGCGGTTGAGTAAGACTGCAGCCTTTTACTCATGTCGCACGAGGAGGGGGCACGAGCCCCGCGGCACACCCGGACTGATGGAGAAAAGTCAAGGGAGTACTCAAAGAACAACAATGTGTCTGAGTTACAACATCTGATTTAAGTAAGTTGGATCAGAGCGTTTTCGCCGAAGCAATATCGTCGACTGCGGAGAGGGGAGAGGTCTGATCCGGTCAGCTTTTGGAGCGGCTTTCAGTGGTCCTTTCAGTGGAGCTTTCAGGCCGGCTTTCAGTGGGGCTTTCAGCATAGCGAGCCGCGGCGGCCTCCGCATACCCACGTGCCGCACTTCGTTATTCTTTTTTCCGCGCTATCATTAACTTGGAGCGATGTATCGAAAAGGAGTGACTTGTTGGTGACCTTGCGGACGCATGGCATGGCGGAATGTGCGAGCAGCAGCCCCACTTTTGCGAACAGGTGGTACATGGCGGTGCGTGGCGGGGTGGGGCGGGGTGGGGCGGGGCGGCCCAGGCCCAGCTCCGTAAATGACCGATTCATTGATTCGGGCACCACGGCGTGCTCACGTCTGACGGGCCGGCTGGGGCTGGGCTTCAACTCCAACGCGAGACGTTCCGCGGCGGGGCGGGGCGGGGCAGACCATGGACCACAAACGGGCTGCGGTTGGCGTCTGGCAGCAGGGCTGCAGGATAATTAGCCTCCACGTGTCTTCGACGCGGACACTTCTGTTGTCACTGAACACAACCGCGTATCTACTTTGGGTTTTCCACATGACTTGCGTCGTTATGTCAAATGACTACAGACTTGGAATCGATAGAACGTGTCGATAACGTTCCAAACTGAAAAATGGTGTGACATGTGTGGAGCGGGCCATGCTGGTGCGCCAGTCCAGGGGCAACGCGAGCACTGCGACGACTCCTAACAAACAGCGTATCTGCATGGCAATTAATGGCAGATACGTCGTTGTTGCCGGGAGTTGTCGGCTGACCACTGCATGGGCAGGTGCCTCAGGTGCACATGGGATGGCGATGCCATGCACCGCACATAGAGGGCCCATTTTCACCGCAAGGAAGGATCGCTAGGCTCCGCAGCCACCCTGGACGTGTCCGGGCAACAAAGACCTATCTGTGCGGCAATGACTGTGCAGATAGGTCCTTGTTGCCCGTCCCTTCTCACTGCAGTTGACGTTGTCGCCTTGCTTTCTTTTCGCTGTCAAGGCGGCTCAACCTTCCCGCCTCCATTTCGTAACTAAACGTCACTCGCAAGTGGGTCTGGGGGCAATGAGCGAGCGGTCCTCGGTGGGAATGGGAATCCAGCGACAATGCCGTGGAGACACCGCGCCGCGCCGCGCCGCACCGCTCCGCCTAGCCGCTTCCACTGGACGCCACAGACTTAAAAAGTAAAAAAGAAAAAGAAAAAATAGCCTCGGACCTCACGAAGCACTCCAAACTAATGAACCAGATGGAAGAAAACTGAAAATTTGCACTCTTTGGTATCAGACAGATTATCATAGGGTTATCACCGTGGACGTACCGGCGCGACAAACTCCTGTCGAAGACTAGATACGACGATGATAAACAAAACTAGTGAAGTCGACCAGTGTTTTTATTTTGACCGAACTGACTGACTGTGGCGGTGGACAGCACCCGGAGGGGACAACCTTCCGGAGGAGCTTGTTTTTCTGTCTTGACGTACACTCTATCCCATTTTTTTTGTAAATTTACAACAATTTTTTCGAGTGTACAGCGCAGCAGGACGTGAGGATATCATCACGCGCAGTTAACACAGATCGACGATCCCGGCAACATATCTGTGCAGTCATTGCCGCACGGATAGGTCTTTGTTGCCGGGATGCGTCGAAATAAAGTGCCGACGCCGAAAAATCGGTAGGCAAGCCTAATGACGCGTTGGAGCCTGAGCACGTGGTACAAGGTAAACAGGAAGGGATTGGTGCCGGCGACGCGACGCGACGTCGAGACGTAGCCTGCGCGGCAATACACGGGTGCAGCCATCGCGCGTGCTCCGCTGCCTTCGACAACAGCGGTTGCGCGGAGTCTAAAATTTGGACGAAAACGACTCTCTGAAATAAATGTGCGCCTTCCTACAGGCATCGTGTCGTCCAGGCGGGGCTCTGCAAAAACCTCAACAATCTCACCAGAGCCGCACTCCTGGTCGGGTCGCACGAGTGGGAGGGATAGCCACGTTTCGCGATGCACGACGCCGGTTGCGTCATCGCTGTAATAATTGTCACATTGTGCCGTCAAGGTGGCGGTCAATGTTCCCACCACGCGCATGCGCGAGCACCCTGCGCGTCCCGCGGCGTCGCGGCGTGACGGCGTGGGCGCACTCCGCGAGCGTGTGTGTAGCACAGTGCAATAATTTTAATTGCAGAATTATTTGATCACTCGTGCATGTCTGCGTAAAGCCATGAATATATTCCGAGGGCGAATCTTCTCTCATAACCAGTGACCCGCCAATGACGCTGTATTATACCTTAAAATTATCGGAATAAAGCTAACAACGGCTAAAACGGACTGTAAAATGTGAGGAATTTCGGCTACTACGCGCTATTACGCTATGACGCGCCTGAACTATTACAGACAGGGTGACCCCACTGTGACGCGAGTGCATGTCCCCTCGAACTATTCCCATCCAATAAATGAAGTTATTGCCCCAATTAAAGTGTCACTGGTGGTTCCCGCCACGCAGAGCGCAGCTCCGCTCCATTCGGAATAGAACAACACTTTTATGTCCGAACGAAAGTGAAACGGCTAGGCGGGGCAACGGACAGAATGGAATCCCGCCCGCTCCCACGGCCCACCTTCACTGGAAAAAAGAATTAAAAAGATCCCACACGAAAAGGTTAATGGCCATTTCATTTAGTTGTGCCAGTTTGGGTTACATGTTTTCTGGCTGTCGTGATACAGACGTTCCCTCACCCGCGGCGTGGTTTTCGCGGGAGTGACTCGCTGGCTCGGCACCATCGCTTCCTAGACATCGGCGAGACAACAGCCCGTGCAGCAGGTGCCCTTGGCGGGGTTGGCAACCCGTCCGCCGCGCCGCGACACTCGTGCGGTGCGGACCCGCTGTCACGACGTGTCCGTGCGACAAGGGCGTATCACCACAGTAATGCCCGTACAGATAGGACTTTGATGCTTTCTGTGACGCGCGGTGCGCACAGACGAACAGATCGGCCCGCGCACCTATGTCATCTCCGATTGTGATGGGGGGAAAGACGGTCTCTCACAAACCACTGCGCTCGACAAAGCATGGCGCTGTGTAGTGACGCCCTGGAGTAGATGCATCACTAACTAACCGGTGTTCTCTGCGCGACATTTCGTTTGTCTACAGTGATACCAACAGCGCGGCGTTCCGTTGACACATCAATGCTCGCTGAGACGCGGCCCAGTTGACGGACTGTTATGGTGCCTGGTATCAGGTTAGGTTAGGTTAGGTTAGGCCAGACGGACGTTGCCAAAGACGCAAGGAACCGTCCATACAGCACGTCCATCACATCTTCAGCAAATAGAAAAAACTCAAGGACGAACGCCTGCGAGCTCCAGGGTAGGCCGTCCTGCAAAGCACGCGTGCATTGACCGACGCGTTGTTGCCTACCTACCAGGCGCCCCACGTCGACAAACCGCTTCACTTTATCTCTCTCGGCCTGCCTTTCCGGACGTACTCTGCCAACGATCCCTAATTAATCAGAAGCGGAATTTTTTCGCAACTCACGCCCTGTTTGTTTGAGCGTCCGAGAGGGGGCGGTGCGCGCCTCGGTGCGGGCCTCGGTGTCAGCGCACTCCTCTCCGAACGGCTCGCTGCTCGCTGCTCGATGTCTTCCGGCAACGAACACCTATCGACGCGGCAATGGCTGCACAGATGGGTCTCTGTTGCCGGGAGGCGCCGTATTGTGCGTCCGTCTCCCTCGAGGGGCGTAGCGCGGCAGCGCGGCGCCCGCTGAGTGCGAGGGAGACAGAAGCAGACCTGGCGGCTGGCGGCGGGCGAACCTGTTCCCGGCGGGGCACTGCGCCGGCCGTCGGCCCGGCCATGAGGAGCACCAGGAGCACTGCCAAGTGTCAAGGCGGCGTCTGGCGGCGTCTGGCGGCGTCTGGCGGCGTCTGGCGGCGCGACGCGTCCCTGCAACAAGGCGTATCTGTGCAAACACGGCCACGCAGATACGCCTTTGTTGCACGGACACGGCGCGATCAGTGCGGTGCGGTAACACTTAACGGACTGGACCACCGCCTGGATGCCTGCCAGCGAAGCGTGGGTGTGCGAGAGGCGTGCGAAAACAGATTCGGCCGCGCTCCGCAGCGCCAGCAGCGCCTGCTCCTTGGCCGGTCGTCGAAAATGCACCGACGCGGCAGACGTTGCGGAACTCGGGATTAGGCGGCCGAAGTAGCCGGACGAGCCTGCCACGCACAGCGGACCAGCACCAGCGGCATGTTTTCATCTCCAGGTTCGATGAAGAGTGCTCGAATCGAGCATATGGTTCCATCAATGGGTTCTCGTCCGAGGAACTATCCATTGGTGGAGTCAAACGCTCCATTTGAGCACCATCCACGACTCTGGAGGTTTAAACTCGCCCAGAGAGTTGTGGCCGCCTACACAGGCCCGCTGGCCCACTGTGCCACGCCGCGCCACCACGCCCCCCCAAGTCCCACGTGGGGATTACTCAGCTCGGCCCGTTACGTCACACTGGGGAAGGGCCCCCCGCCGACTGGGGAGGGGGATCCCGGCATCCCGGCCCGCAAGGTCAGAGCCACGCCGTGGACGGGGGTCCCGGAGGCCCTGCTGCAGGCGGCGCGTCGCGTCAGGTTTCCAGCCATTGGTAACACTCGCCTCGCATCACCATACTGCAGCAGGGAGGTCGAAACAAGTAAAGAAACGTCGCGCAGCAACGATCCGTCCCGGGAAATGAGAATTGACGTCGAAATCGATTGCGACTCGCATCAACTTTTAATCAATTTTTCGCGTGTAATTTTTTATGAAGATAATGATGAAAGAGGATGAAAGAGGCATATAGGATGACCTATGCTGTGCGTCTGTGCGCGCACTCTCCTCGGTTCAATTTTGACCAAATTTGATTTTTAGGAATCGTTGGGGTGAACGCTAGGTGGCCAAAGTTCCGGTGCATTTCGCTACTTTTCCAGTTGTTTTTTTCCTCTTCTGAAAGTCTCACAGCGCCAGCCAAAGAAGACCACTTGAAACCCAAAACCGAAACAAATTGGTCAATTCTTGCCATCTGATCGCGCAGTCTCGCGCAGGTCGCGCACGCTAGCCGACAAGCAACGCCGCGGGCGGGAAAGCATCAGAATTTAAACGTCCAAATTGAGGAGCACACACGCACCTACGCAGCGCGGCGCAGTACGGCGCTGTGGGCACCAAGGCCTTCGCGTGCCTTCGCGTGCCTTCGCCAGTGATTACTGGTCCTTAAAGCGAAACCCAAAGCACTCGGCGCCTGGCGTCCAGGCGGCGCACAATAGACAGTGAGTGAAACCATGCGAGAAGCAGCGCGCGAGGGTCGTTCCAATCAACGCGGACGCCGAATCGCGATGAGTGACTCACCACTTCAGACACACTTCAAGTTGCACCACACTGGGAAACCGTCCAAAATTGCAGTTTATTGGGTCTAGGGTCATCTAGTGTCATTTCAATAGCGCAGACGTTTCGCTCAATGACTGCGTTCCCCTATTTCACTTACATTCCTTCAAAAAAAAAAAATAAAAAAAAAACATTTTTGCCGGGTGCAGTAACACGGAACCATCGAACGGCTGACGTGACGCGCCACTCCTCTCGCTTGGCGCACGCACTCACGCACGCACGCACGCACGCACGCAGGCCTCCACCAGCGAACTGTTCATTTCTCGCGCTGAACGGCCTTTCTCGGTGGGAACGCATTGATTGGCCGGGGAGGGCGTTGGCGGGCTGGCGGCTGGCGGGCTGGCGGCTGGCGGCGACACACGAGCTGCAGGCTGCTGCAGGGCACCGGCCATGACCCGGCGGTGCACGCTGCAATGTGCGCGGCGCCGATCACGGCGTGGAGCGCCACAATGCAGCGTCTCAACGTGTTTTTGTGTCTTTCATTCCTAGAAAGTGAAAGTAATGCGAGAAACCTCATTTTTCTGCACCCAGCACACTTCCAGCTCCCATACACGCGTCGTAACAGCAGGCGGGGAATCGGGAGGGTGCGAGGACTGTGACTCTGTGGCTACTTTCGGGAAGACACCCTTGACTAGTCGCTACGTCCATGCAGCAATGTCCTAACGCGTCGTGGAACCTCCTATCCCTACAGGAAACTCATGTCTCGATTGGAGGTTCTACGATGACCCGATGTGCGTTAGGGCATTCCTGCATAGGTGTAGCGAAGTTTCCATTGATGGTTCGCGTTGAAAACTGGGTTCTAGATTACTTTAAAAGTTAGAATAGCTCGAGTGAGCTTCGAGCTCCAACCCCCGACCTGGCGTTTAAGTTACCCACACAGGAACGGTCACGGGTCGCAGTCTGGGCGGCGTTGTTCTCGCAAGCAGAGACATGTCTGTGGGCATCGGACAGAACAGCGTATCTACCGCGGGATTCCCTTTGAACATGCGCTGTTATGTTGGTAACTACAGCTGTGTCCACGCCACTGAGTAGAAAGGCTGCTGCTGCGCTGTGCGTGGGACCTGGACCTGGAGGTGGGGCCTGGAGGGACCCACGACGCCACTGACCAACGGCCTTGACGGCTGCAGCAGCCTTCGCTAATCATTTTCTGAGTAGACTGTCATTTGCCAGCACGGGTGCCAGGCTGCCAGATACACAGAGGCGCCGGCGCACGCCCGCCTCCATGCCGCCTCACGTCACGTGCCGCGGAGCGTTGCGCCGTGTTCGGTGTCGTGATTGAGATGGAATACCCACGTCTCGTGCCACTGTTTTACAGCCCCTGGCTTCCGGCCGGTGTACATGGTGCTCGACGCCTGTGCGCGTCTCCGATACCTTCGTCATCCCGCCAATAAAATTGACGTTTCATTGTGCCAACTTGTTATTTTCTTCCTGGGGAGGGTTTTTCACGAAGCTAAAAGAGCCTTGGTATGGAGGAACATTCTGACCAGGCACAGACACAAAGAGGGAGGGTGACCGCCTGATGGGCATGCAAACAGCCATACTTTTCCCCCTGTAAGTAGGCAAAAAGTGTCACACCGCCCTCCCCAAAGGTCAGCTCTGGATCCGCCCCTCATTCTGACAAAACCCGGAGTCCATCATGCTGATACCATCTGAGCCACCCGTACGCCTGTGTGCATCCCAGAGCTGCTGGCCAAGGGCCCGGGCCGGCCAGGGCCCAGGCCTCAAGGACGTGCGCCGCCCCGGCTGCCCAGCTGCCCCCTCCTCCACTCTAGTGCCACAGTAACCTCTCCTCTCGTCCGGTCCACATGATGCACAAAGGCATACTAATGTCCCGCTGGGTGTGCCGGGACTGTGCGTGTGTGTGTGTGTGTGTGTGCGCGCGAGTGCCTGGAAACGTTGTGCAACGTGCTTTCCTCTCATCCCGCTGGACGAGGCGGAAAAGGCCGGCCGCGCCCAAGCCTGGCGGCCCACAGTGCGGCAGAAGACCGGTGTTCGTATTTCAAGACTCTGGACACGTTTTGACCTCCAGAGTCGACTCTGGAGTGCTCGCATGATTAGGTCAATGCCACCGTCAATGAATTCCTCGTTCGCAGACCCATCGGTTGGTGGTCTCGTACCCCCGATTCGAGTCGTATTTTAAGACTTTGGAGGTCGAAACAGTGTCCCGAGTTTTGACCGCCAAAACTGGCCTCCTGGCCCTCTGTGTGGCCAGGCCCGGCTTAAGCCGCGCCGCCGGGCCGCCAGCATTATTGAGCAAACGCTTTTTCACCTTGAGACCTGCTCTTCCTCCACGGGTCATCCCCAGCTCAGCTGCACGGCAGGCCAGAGGACCGGCGTGGCGGTGGCCCAAAACTCCGGACACTTTCCCGATCTCAGTGGTTCATTTATTGATCGAGAGTATGGCCGATGAGGTCTTCCGGTCCCTGGCCCACCCTATGAGCCCGATCGTGCGAGACCAATGTTGGCTGCTGCTAGGCTGCTAGGCTGCTGGCCGGTGTTTTTGCTTCGCAGCCGAGACTGCGTCCAGGACCGCCGTTTGGACTTGGGACCTAGACGCGTATTGTCTTGAAGTGCACTTATGGTTCCGGAAAAAAAAATGATGTTCAATTGTCCTCTCATGGCGGAAAAAAAAGATGAGATTGAATTGTGCGATTGAATGGCGTCAAGCAAGAACTTGATCAATAAACACAGTGAACTTTTTCATCGCTCTGTGGAAGACTGTGCATTAATCCATGATGAAAGCAGGGATTGCACGAATAATAACAGATTTTCGAAGGAATATTTAAGAAGCGGTTAGAAACTTCTTAATGAACGATGTTCTCTTGGGGGGGGGGGGGGGGGGGATTAGTGGTGGTGAGGGGAGCTGCATTTACTCGATAGTCGTGCCTCACCGGTACGGTGCAGACGGCCTGGGCATCTCCACGGCGCCTCGCTTACCGCAGCCAGTGCGCTCATGATTACCATACCACCGCACCCGAATCACCACCCGCACGCCGCGGTGAAGAAACGCGAGGAAGGAAAGAAATTTTGCCACGGTCAATTTGTGCTTAAAAACTGCAACCGTCATTATTCAAAAAAAAAAAAAAAAAAAAAAAAAAAAGACAGAAAGAAAGGTCCAGGGACATGGCCATGCCGCATGACAATCCGTGCGGCGGTTCCTAAGACGGCTACTTCCTTTTCTTTTTTTTTTTCTTTTTGTTTTGACAGTGACCCGATTTTGGCGTTGCGTCCCGCCGGGCGCTGAGCCGCGCGCTGCCGCGCTGCCTGCTGAGCCCACCAACCTGTTGTCCATGCCGAGCCTGGCGGAGCCGCGTCGATATCCTGGACCGTCCAGACGAGCAGCACTGGGCGTGACGCACCGACGCACTGGCACACTCTCTCACTCACACGCGCGTGCTCACGTGCACGACGAGCCCTTTGCACCTAACGCGTGCGAGCGCCGCGGCGGCGGGAACGCCATCACTGTCGTTGCACCGCCGGCTTCACTCGGGTTGCACTTTCGGTTGCACTTCGGGTTTGCACTCCGGGTTGCTTCGCTCGGCGCGCTTCACGCAACGTGACGGCGGCCCTGTGTCGGTTCGCGGCCCGGTGTCGGCGGCGTGCTGTGCGCTGTGCCTGCGCGCCGCACGGCAGTCCATGCGACTCTGCCCGTCCGTGCAACAACAGCAGCCTCTGAGCACGCCTGCCGCCTGCCTGCCAGCCCGCTTGTCTGGCCGCTGCCTGTCTGCCAGCTCGGTCCGTCCCGCGGGGCGCCCGGATCTCGACCCCCCCCCCCCCCTCCCTTTCCCCTTCGACTCCACCCGAACGACCCGGACACGGCTGGACACACTTTGGGGGGCATTTCTGCACCTGTCACCTGTCAACGGGTAGGCCTCACTTCATGGAATGCCCCGAATTTAAAACCACAATATCCTATCAAGAGTCATGCACATTCGCAAAAATACAATCAACAACAACTTACAAGCCAGGAGACCTCCCTGCTCGTTCCTTCCTGCGGACTCGCTTGGGCCGGACGTCCCTGATCCCTTATTGCTGGAGTCAAGCAATCCGCTATTAGGCGGCCTGGGTGGGGTTAGAACACGCGCAGAGCTGGCTAGGATTCGTCGGGAAGTCCAGCGGACCAGTCTCGAGGTCTTCCCTTCGAGGCTGCCGTCCTCTCCGAGCCGTGGTGCCGATACTGGTGCCGGAACTGGTGCCGGCGCGGCGGGTAGGCTGCAGCAAAGCGCTCCGCTAACTATGACGCCTCCCGGCAACAAAGACCTATCTGTGCAGTAATTGTGTAAATATAGGCCTCTCTTGCCGGGGGGAGTTATCCAAGTGCAAGAGCTGGCTGAAGGCGGAGGGTGGAGGCGCGTGTCCACTAGATCTCACTGCGATCGCTGATGTGGCAATCTGAGTTTCCCCTCTGCTTAGAGAGGATCCTACCCATCCCACCCCCACCCCGCTGCGCACACGCACGCAGCTCGCGAGATCTGAGGTGGACACGGCATGGGTAGGCCGTGCGCACTGCGCAGGGCAACTGTTCCCACAGGTGTGCCAGATGGGTGGCCTACCTGCGCGGCGT
Source organism: Ambrosia artemisiifolia (assembly GCA_032199755.1). Classification (NCBI taxonomy): domain Eukaryota; kingdom Viridiplantae; phylum Streptophyta; class Magnoliopsida; order Asterales; family Asteraceae; genus Ambrosia; species Ambrosia artemisiifolia. The sequence continues at coordinate 8,346 of JAQQBG010000592.1, read as the reverse complement.
CGCGTCTCATGTCGGCCACGGCGCGGTGGCGGGGCCATGGCGGGGCCACCTTCGCTGTCTCACCAGCATTGGACGCACTTACGAAACAGAAGAACTTTTATTCATCGACATCTGTACAGACGCAATTATTACATGAAAAACATGGAATCGTCACTTGGCAAGCAATGACTGTGAACATCACATTTTGTTTCTTTACGTTATGAGAAAAAAATTCTAATAAATGCCATGGGTTTACATCACATACTAGGACTAGATTCATTTGCATCCTTACACACAGTAGAGAAAGAAGTAAACTACACACCTATACGGAATTGATAGTGTACAAAAATAAATTACATCATTGACAAAAACTCACCCAAGCACCTACTAAACCTCTCATCACAACCTATAAGGAATCACTTCCTTAATTTCTTAAGATCCATTCTAAATCTAAACATTTGGGCAACATAGCGGCGGCAACTTTGAATAGTTCTGACTCGACTAACTAATAATAGAAAATAATATAAACAACAATATTCATAATCGTAATAATAATTAAGTACTCGAGATCAGGGCATCAAACTGCCGACTCAATAAATAATAAATAGATCGCTAGATATGATATTGGAACTGGGTTGGGTCACTAGACTACAATGGACGCGACGGCAAGATATAACACAACTCCTCCAAAAGCCATAAAGCGGTCGCAATCGGGCGGGACAGACATGACTAGAAGCACATTTGAACAATCAGACTAGGCTCTCCAGGTAGTGGCACAGCGTCCCGGGACCAACACTGTACACCAAATAGCTGGAGAAAAAACACCAAAAAACGTAGCCCGAGAGGGGGAGCTGCGCCGCGCTGCGCGTATACAGGACAGAACTGCCTCACCAATACCCCGCGCACTCCACCACCCGGGCGTGGGGTATCGCCGCGCCAGGGACGACGACTCCCAGCAACAACGACGTATCTGCATGGCAATGACTACGCAGATACGTCGTTACTCGTCCGGGCGTTGCGTTTCCCTGCACCGGGCCATGGGCGCCATGGGCTGGGACTGGATCACTTCCTGATGCCGTCGGGCGGGCCCGGCGCCTTGCTCCGCGGCACGCAGTGGCGCAGGGTGAGCCTCCAGAAGGCGACGCGGAAGTCCGGGCTGTAGAAGGCGTAGATGAAGGGGTTGACGGCCGAGTTGATCCACCCTGGAAGACGAGAGCAGTCGCCGCTTCAAGTCCACTGGGCGCCATACAGAAAACTACAGGGTGCTTACTCTCGTTTGGGACAAAAATCAGGGTGTGTCCCAAACGAGGAGAAACACTCTGTATACAGACTAGCTTTGAGACACTTTCCGGAAGGGAAGGCCAGGGGGCGGACTAGAGCCTGAACGGCCAGGGCGGGATTTTCACCTGGCGGCCCTCCGTATGGTCCAAGCCCTTCAGGCAGCCCTCAGCTAGCCCCCAGCGGCGGCCCGGGGGAATGCTCAACCCGCCCGCCCGGGCCAGTCCGCCCCTGGGGAAGGCTATTTTCACAGTACTGCCGCACAGTCGACAGTTTCTCAACAAATAAAATAATGGCCAGGAATGCGAGGCAACCACCGAACGTGTCTAGGTCCGGGACGTGAGTGCGTGGTCGTGGGTGAAAATGGTGCAACACAGTCTCAAGGTCACGGATGGGGACAAATCGGTCGCGTCGCGTCGCGCCACCGCAGTTGAAGCGGCGCGAGAGCAAGGGGATCAGCGAGACAACCAGGTCGCCGTCGAGGCCGCGGAGGCCGTGGAGGCCGTGGAGGCCGTGGAGGCCGTGGAGGCCACCACTGACGCGCGGGACGGGGCGACAGGGCCATAAACCACAGTGAAGCAGCCATTAGACCGAGCTAGGCAAGGCGGGGCGGGGCGGGGCGGGGCGGGGCGGGGCGGGGCTGGGCGGGGAGGGGCGAGGCGTCCTCGGGTACGAGTAGAGCTTCTTGACCCGATTGCCCTCCAACGAGAGTCGCGTGGGGACTCGGGGGAGCTCGGGCAGGTGCGCGTCGCGACGGCAGAGCAGTAGAGCAAAGCACGCCGGGCTGGGAGCAAGACGGATGGCGCGGCGGGGGTGGGGGTGGGGGCGGGGTGGGAGTGGGGAGTGGGGGTGGGGGTGGGGGTGGGTCTGAGGCTGATGCATCTCGACAGTTCATTCATTGTTCCAGACGTCGAAGGCAGTAAGTTGAGCGCGTGTGCCCTGTGCAGCCGCAGCCGCCGGGACGGTGGGGCATGACCCCGACCCGTTGGTGTGCTTCGGGGTTAGGATGGGAGCCCGCCGCGCCAGACAGCCGCGTCAGACAGTGCAAGTTGCTGAGCACGCGTCGACAGGGGTAGGGTCAGTGAGAGGGTCAACTTCATGAGCTCCTCATTTTTGGAAAGGGCGTTTCTAGTTCCGCGGGATGATCGATACCATTATTATGTGGTGCAAACTACAAGTTTCATCATCCCGACATCTAAAAGTAAATTTTCTCTGTGGAGCCAGTTTTCATTTCCTTAAATTCTTCAACATCTCCTCAATTCTCAGAGATGATCAAAGAAAAAGAAAAAGTTACCGAGCCAGGTGAGTCCGGAGCTGAGCTGCTTGGACACGGCGTGCTCGGGCAGGAAGGGGCGTGAGGAGGTAGACGACGAAGAAGGGCAGCCAGCACGCCACGAAGCCTCCCACCAGCATCCACAGCGTCTTGGCCGTCTTGGACTCGGCGCGGCGGAACGAGGAGACCCGGGGCCCGCCGCCACCGCCGCTGCCGCCCCCGCCCGCGCACACGCCGGAGTACTGCAATCACGAGAAGAAACCGTTGTAAAAGGTTGGCAGGAAAGGAAACGAAACGCCGGGCCCGTAAACAAACCGCATTCCGTTTTAAAGTGGAAATGCTCCTCGGGCTGTACTGTCTTCCCGACGCTGAGGCGCTGCGCCACGCTGCGCCCGTAGACAGGGTGGCATGCCAGCGACGCCCACGGACGTATCCAGGCAACAAGGGACCTATCTGTAAAGTGATTGCCGAGCGGATAGGTCTTTGTTGCCGGGATGCGTCGCTCCAGCCTGCCCCGCGAGGGCTGGCCTGGGCTGGCCCGGCAACGGAACGGAACCATACGTAATCTGTCAGACCGACAGCAGAGCAGAACGGAGGCAGCGCAGCGCAGCCGCCTGCCGCCCTGGAAGTCCCTCTAGTTCCGCACAGCGCACAGCGGGCAGGAAGACAAGACCACTGTAGGCGGCTACAACTCTGGTCATGTTTCGACCCCCGGAGTCGTTAGTTAGAGCTCGACTCGAGCCTTTGACGCCACCCATCGATTGACCTTCGAACGAGGAATCCCGCGTGATGAGGCCAAAACGCTCGACTCGAGCCCTTTATTTATCGACCCAAGAGATGGAAAACATGGCTAGAGTTACATGCGGCCGCCAACAAGGGTCTTCTGGCCCACCGTGCTCCGCCTCTCATGAACTCATACGCTGCCCACCAGCGAGTAGGAGAAGGGAGAGGACTTTGAGACTTTGGTCTGCTGGTGGCCTTGCATGCAGTACAGGGGCACCGGGGCGGCCGAGGAGAGTAACTTTACCACATGCACTGCACGACCAAAACCCAGGACGACGCATATCCCGGCAGCAAAGACTTATCTGTAGCAATTGCGTAACACATGGGTCTTTGTTGCCCGGACACGTCGAAGAACTCTACAGGCATTGGGTTCCTGGGGATCCCAAGACCTGGTTTCACCAAGGGTTTCACCGTGCGGCGTGCGGCCATACCGTGTGGTGCTGGCGCTTGTTCTGGTGGTGGTGATGGTGGTGATGGTGGTGGTGGTGATGGTGGTGGTGGTTCAGGTCGGCCGGCTCGCTGCTGGGCGGCGTGGGTCGGCAGGCAGGCCGTGCTGAGCGCGCCCAGGGAGCCGCTCCCCGACATCGTCCTGCTAAAGAGAGAGCCGAAGTCAGATAGGCGTCGTCGCAGAGGACGATTCGTCCAGGGCAGCCTAACCATCCCAGCCACAAAGACCTATCTGTGCGGTAATTGCCGTACAGAAAGGTCCTTGTTGCCCGCCTCTGTCAAGGGCGTAATTAGGGTCCACGGGAAGGGGGGGCGATGTATGCATTTTCGCCTACATTCAGGGGGCGGTGTATGCAATGTTGCCTACTTTCAGGGGGCCCTTCGGGGCCCCATGGGGAGCCTTCCGGGGCCGGGGGGGGGGGATCGCCCCCATCGCCCCCCCCCCCTTAATTACGCCCTTGGCCTCTGTAGGTCAGCACGAGCAGGCTGATGGAGAGGGCAAGGCGGCAAGGCACTGTGTTCCGTGGCCGGAACGAGACCGCTGTCTTCCCGGGGAAAGACGCCTTGATGTCCCCGCGCCGTGCCGCACCGCACCGCACCGCACCGTGGCGTGTGTGGGGTTATATTACGAAACTTTACTCATTAGGTTGGTAACGCCCTCTTCCCCGTCGCTGCGGGCTTCAGTTTAAACAATTAAAGACTCCGGCGCACACTCGAGTCACTGCTAATTCAGAGCGCCGGCAACAAGAGCATCAAGCCGACGGGAGCAGCGGCAGGCAAGGCCAGGCAAGGCCAGGCAAGGCGATGCACAGTGGATATGCCAGAAGACAGGTGCAGATGCCCAAAGCTCTGGGCATGTTTCAGCTCCCAGAGTCGTTGAATAGTGCTCGAATCGAGCGTGTTTGTTCCCACCGATGGATTGCTCTTCGAACGAGGAATCCATAAATGAGGACGCACGCTCGATCTAAGAACTATTTAACGACTCTGGAGGATTAAAACATGCCGGGATTTTTGGCCGCCCACAATGATCCTCTGGCTCACTGTGCGGTGTGCTCCGTGCCCTACGGCCTGTCTTGTCTTCCCCGAGAGTCTCCAGAAATCTACACGACTAAGACATTGTAGCCCGAGGACGCCGCGACGCTCGACTAAAGCAAGCAAACAACAACAACAGCGTGTGGCTGGGCCAATGAAGGAGCTCCACCCTCCCGACACGACACGAGAGCGGCGGCCGGGGCGCCGGGCGACGCGTCCGGGCAACAGAGACCTGTCTGTATAGGAAATGCCGCACAGATAGGTCTTTGTTGCCCGGACACGTCACGGGGCGGCCTGCCTTTGGCCTGCCTTGCGCACCTGTTGCTCTGCGCCGCCAGGTTGCCGTTGAGGCTGGCCGCGGTGGGCGGAGCAGGGGCCGGCGCCGGGGCCCGCCCCCACCCCCACGCCGCACGCCGCGCACGCCGCCCTGCCGCACGTCTGGCACCGCGACGCCCGGGCCACGGGTCGGCTGGCGTCAAGGGGCTGGCCGCCCTGGCCGACGGACTGGCCCGCCTGCGCCGACTGGCCGCTGCAGCTGCGCCACACGGAACAAGGCATCACGGACATGGTCGACAAAGTGCTCTATTAGGTCAAGTGCATACATGTGTGCTCCACCTGGAGTCTACTTGCATGTACACTCCGCCTGGAGTCTACTTGCATGTACACTCCACCTGGAGTCTACTTGCATGTACACTCCACCTGGAGTCTACTTGCGTGTACACTCCACCTGGAGTCTACTTGCATGTACACTCCACCCGGAGTCTACTTGCATGTAAACTCCACCTGGAGTCTACTTGCATGTACACTCCACCTGGAGTCTACTTGCATGTACACTCCACCTGGCGTCTACCTGCCAGGCATGCTTCACCCTGGAGTGTGCCTGTCATGTACTTAGTCGCGGAACTATGGCTGTTTATAGGACCTGCAAATACATGACAGCCACTCTGCTAGATGGGTGAAGTATGCCTGGCAGGTAGACGCTAGGTGGAGTGTACATGCAAGTAGACTCCAGGTGGATAATACATGTATGCACTGGACTTTCTACAATGTAACGGGGCGGCACACAGAAACCGGTGCAGCAGGCCGACAAAACTCTCGTCATGTTTCGACCTCCAGAGTCGTGCTTGCGTCGAGCGTTTGACCGTTCCAATAGACTGCTCTGCGAATGAGGAATCCATCGATTCGAGCACTATTTAACGACTCTGGAGGTAAAAACCTGCCCAGATTTTTGGCTGCCTGCAACGGTTTCTGGCATATCCACTGTGCGACCGAAGCGAGCGCCTGTGGAGTCGAGGGTAGGCAAGCCCGCCGACACCCGCGTGCCGGCGTTGCCTACCCACCAGGCGCTCCCCGCCGCGGGCGGGCTGATGTGGTAGTCTCTGAAGACTTCACACTGGGTGACTATTTCAGTTTCAAAGCAAGTCGTTTAGGGCGGAAAAAACAAACATTCCCTCCTTGGCTGTTGAGACTGGTAGCTGCATCTCACCTGGAGTAGGAGCACGGCACGGGCGACCGGACATCCAGGGTCACATCTCGCAGTTTCCGCGTCGTCTGCCCAACACACACACACATGCCGTGTTTTCATTCGCTCGACGAACCAGCAATGCGAATAACAAAAACAAAGGCGAAGGCATAACAAGAGCGCTGCCCGCGCCGTGACCAAACTAAATGTTTGCGTACAATTTTGTACGAACGTTCACAGTTTTTCGTGGACACGAAATTTTTCGTACAAATTTGAGCTAAAAATTGCATGAATTTGTAAGAATTTTGTACATTTTTTTTGCGAAAATTTCCTGTGCTCAAAAACCCTACTAATCCTATAGGTCGACATAGTACACTCTGGTCAGAGCATGCTTGCATTTTACACTCTAGCTGGAGCATGCTTGCCATGTACACGCTAGATAGAGTGTAATCAGAGCTGGGCTTCCCAAACAGCCAACAGCTACAGTATACATACATGTCAGGCACAATCTAGCTAGCGTGTACATATGGCAGGCATGCTCCAGCCAGAGAGTACACAGCAAGCATGCTCTGGTCAGAGTGTACCATGTCGACTGTAGGATTTGTAGAGAAACTGTGAACATTTTGTACAAAAAATGGACAAATACATTGAGGGTGATGCGGGTTTACCTGGCGAGAGTCCCAGGTGCTGAGGTTGTCGTGGCGCCGCATCACCACCAGGTGGATGCGCGCGTACACGTAGAGCATCACCACCAGCGGCACGAAGAAGGACCCCATGGCGGAGAAGACCACGTAGCCGCTGTTCTGGTTGTACCGGCACGTCTTGTTGCTGTGCCGCCCCGCCTCGTACCTGCAAAACAATCCACTCTTATTACGGGCCCACTTCTACACGAGCCCCCCTGCGCCCCTGCGCGCACACGTGTGTGTGTGTGTGTGTGTGTGTGTGTGTGTGTGCGTGTACACGAGGAGCCGTCGTGTTTGCCGTAACGACGTCAAAGACATAACGACGATCGGACCCGCACCAGCTGGCCGCGCTGTCCGACCGACCGACCGACCGGGGTAAAGACATAACGACGATCGGACCCGCACCAGCTGGCCGCGCCTGTCCGACCGACCGACCGACCGGGGTCTATCTGCCAATACGTCTTTCCATTTGTCTGTCCTGTCTGTCTGTCTGTCTGTCTGTCTGTCTGTCTGTCTGTCTGTCTGTCTGTCTGTCTGTCTGTCTGTCTATCTGTCTGGTTGTCCTTCGGGTAGGAACACTCTCTTGCCAAAAGTTTACAGAGAACTCGACCAACGCCCATTCTGATAAAATTTTGTCACTGTTCAAGTTGCTTCCCAAAGCGGCGGGCCTGTGCGGGCGTAGACCTGAACGGCCAGGCCCACCACCAACCACCACACGGCGCGGCATGGCGCGGCACAGCGACGCCTAGCGGTGCTAGCGGGGTGTGTCGGGCAGAGAGTCCCCGCCAACGGCGCCAGGGCGCCAGCGTTGCCAGCGGCCCCAAGGGACAAGGGGTGAAAAGCCGTTTGCACGACCACAACTTTGAGCAGCTCTAAAGTCCACCTTAACTGCTAATAACGGCCCTGCCCGATCTGGCCGACCCGGCCCGGCCATACCGAGTCCTGCAGGTCCTGGGCCCGCGGACCTGATGGAAGTGCGGCCTCGGACCCACCGACCCACGGCAGCAGCAAAACGACGTGTCCGTGCAACAAAGCGGCATCTGCTTGCCAAGCACAGATACGCCTTTTCATCGCTGCACGGCCACGTCGAACACGCGCTCCGGCCCAGGGCGCCACCTGCCTGTAACGCCTAACACCATGTCTATCGAGTGACATGAACTCGCGCCACTGCAGAGCCGACTGCCGCTCAAAATATTCTTTTTTCCAGATGGAAAAAAAAAATGGTCCTATTCGGGGCGTCGCTGTTGGCCTACGTGACCCAGGGACAGGGATGACCAATTCCAGCCCATGTTCCCTGCTGCGCGCGTGCGTGCGTGTGCGAGGGGGGGCGGCTGGGAGTTCAGCGACCTTGGGCGGCGCGGGGCGCGGGGCAGTCACCAGAGAACCGTTTTGTATTGCTTTATCATTTG
>JAQQBG010000591.1:0-32613 GCA_032199755.1 Ambrosia artemisiifolia | reverse complement strand
AGTACGGACCCATTTTCACACCACTTTCTATTTTTAGCCGAAAACGAGCGATTTTTAAATCGATTCACAGGTCAATTTGGTGAGTAATTACGCTATTCTGCAGCTTCCAGACTCAGTTTTTATGGCCTAGGAACACGTTTTGCCAAAAAAACCGCAGTTTGGTTTGCGGCAGTACGGACCCATTTTCACACCACTTTCTATTTTTAGCGGAAAACGAGCGATTTTTAAATCGATTCACGGGTCAATTTGGTGAGTAATTACGCTGTTCTGTAGCTTCCAGACTCAGTTTTTATGGCCTAGGTACACGTTTTGCCAAAAAAAACCGCAGTTTGGTTTGCGGCAGTACGGACCCATTTTCACACCACTTTCTATTTTTAGCCGAAAACGAGCGATTTTTAAATCGATTCACGGGTCAATTTGGTGAGTAATTACGCTATTCTGCAGCTTCCAGACTCAGTTTTTATGGCCTAGGTACACGTTTTGCCAAAAAAAACTGCAGTTTGGTTTGCGGCAGTACGGACCCATTTTCACACCACTTTCTATTTTTAGCCGAAAACGAGCGATTTTTAAATCGATTCACGGGTCAATTTGGTGAGTAATTACGCTATTCTCCAGCTTCCAGACTCAGTTTTTATGGCCTAGGAACACGTTTTGCCAAAAAAACCGCAGTTTGGTTTGCGGCAGTACGGACCCATTTTCACACCACTTTCTATTTTTAGCGGAAAACGAGCGATTTTTAAATCGATTCACGGGTCAATTTGGTGAGTAATTACGCTGTTCTGCAGCTTCCAGACTCAGTTTTTATGGCCTAGGTACACGTTTTGCCAAAAAAAACCGCAGTTTGGTTTGCGGCAGTACGGACCCATTTTCACACCACTTTCTATTTTTAGCCGAAAACGAGCGATTTTTAAATCGATTCACGGGTCAATTTGGTGAGTAATTACGCTATTCTGCAGCTTCCAGACTCAGTTTTTATGGCCTAGGTACACGTTTTGCCAAAAAAAACTGCAGTTTGGTTTGCGGCAGTACGGACCCATTTTCACACCACTTTCTATTTTTAGCCGAAAACGAGCGATTTTTAAATCGATTCACGGGTCAATTTGGTGAGTAATTACGCTATTCTCCAGCTTTCAGACTCAGTTTTTATGGCCTAGGTACACGTTTTGCCAAAAAAAAACCGCAGTTTGGTTTGCGGCAGTACGGACCCATTTTCACACCACTTTCTATTTTTAGCCGAAAACGAGCGATTTTTAAATCGATTCACAGGTCAATTTGGTGAGTAATTACGCTATTCTGCAGCTTCCAGACTCAGTTTTTATGGCCTAGGAACACGTTTTGCCATAAAAACCGCAGTTTGGTTTGCGGCAGTACGGACCCATTTTCACACCACTTTCTATTTTTAGCGGAAAACGAGCGATTTTTAAATCGATTCACGGGTCAATTTGGTGAGTAATTACGCTATTCTGCAGCTTCCAGACTCAGTTTTTATGGCCTAGGTACACGTTTTGCCAAAAAAACCGCAGTTTGGTTTGCGGCAGTACGGACCCATTTTCACACCACTTTCTATTTTTAGCCGAAAACGAGCGATTTTTAAATCGATTCACGGGTCAATTTGGTGAGTAATTACGCTATTCTGCAGCTTCCAGACTCAGTTTTTATGGCCTAGGTACACGTTTTTTCAAAAAAAATCGCAGTTTGGTTTGCGGCAGTACGGACCCATTTTCACACCACTTTCTATTTTTAGCCGAAAACGAGCGATTTTTAAATCGATTCACGGGTCAATTTGGTGAGTAATTACGCTATTCTGTAGCTTCCAGACTCAGTTTTTATGGCCTAGGTACACGTTTTGCCAAAAAAAATCGCAGTTTGGTTTGCTACAGTACGGACCCATTTTCACACCACTTTCAATTTTTAGCAGAAAACGAACGATTTTTAATCAAGTCACACATTAATTTGGTGAGTAATTACGCTATTATGCAGCTTCCAGACTCAGTTTTTATGGCCTAGGAACACGTTTTGCCAAAAAAAATCGCAGTTTGGTTTGCGGCAGTACGGACCCATTTTCACACCACTTTCTATTTTTAGCCGAAAACGAGCGATTTTTAAATCGATTCACGGGTCAATTTGGTGAGTAATTACGCTATTCTGCAGCTTCCAGACTCAATTTTTATGGCCTAGGTACACGTTTTTTCAAAAAAAAACGCAGTTTGGTTTGCGGCAGTACGGACCCATTTTCACACCACTTTCTATTTTTAGCCGAAAACGAGCGATTTTTAAATCGATTCACAGGTCAATTTGGTGAGTAATTACGCTATTCTGCAGCTTCCAGACTCAGTTTTTATGGCCTAGGAACACGTTTTGCCAAAAAAACCGCAGTTTGGTTTGCGGCAGTACGGACCCATTTTCACACCACTTTCTATTTTTAGCGGAAAACGAGCGATTTTTAAATCGATTCACGGGTCAATTTGGTGAGTAATTACGCTGTTCTGCAGCTTCCAGACTCAGTTTTTATGGCCTAGGTACACGTTTTGCCAAAAAAAACCGCAGTTTGGTTTGCGGCAGTACGGACCCATTTTCACACCACTTTCTATTTTTAGCCGAAAACGAGCGATTTTTAAATCGATTCACGGGTCAATTTGGTGAGTAATTACGCTATTCTGCAGCTTCCAGACTCAGTTTTTATGGCCTAGGTACACGTTTTGCCAAAAAAAACCGCAGTTTGGTTTGCGGCAGTACGGACCCATTTTCACACCACTTTCTATTTTTAGCCGAAAACGAGCGATTTTTAAATCGATTCACGGGTCAATTTGGTGAGTAATTACGCTATTCTGCAGCTTCCAGACTCAGTTTTTATGGCCTAGGTACACGTTTTGCCAAAAAAAACCGCAGTTTGGTTTGCGGCAGTACGGACCCATTTTCACACCACTTTCTATTTTTAGCCGAAAACGAGCGATTTTTAAATCGATTCACGGGTCAATTTGGTGAGTAATTACGCTATTCTGCAGCTTCCAGACTCAGTTTTTATGGCCTAGGTACACGTTTTGCCAAAAAAAACCGCAGTTTGGTTTGCGGCAGTACGGACCCATTTTCACACCACTTTCTATTTTTAGCCGAAAACGATCGATTTTTAAATCGATTCACGGGTCAATTTGGTGAGTAATTACGCTATTCTGCAGCTTCCAGACTCAGTTTTTATGGCCTAGGAACACGTTTTGCCAAAAAAACCGCAGTTTGGTTTGCGGCAGTACGGACCCATTTTCACACCACTTTCTATTTTTAGCGGAAAACGAGCGATTTTTAAATCGATTCACGGGTCAATTTGGTGAGTAATTACGCTATTCTGCAGCTTCCAGACTCAGTTTTTATGGCCTAGGTACACGTTTTGCCAAAAAAACCGCAGTTTGGTTTGCGGCAGTACGGACCCATTTTCACACCACTTTCTATTTTTAGCCGAAAACGAGCGATTTTTAAATCGATTCACGGGTCAATTTGGTGAGTAATTACGCTATTCTGCAGCTTCCAGACTCAGTTTTTATGGCCTAGGTACACGTTTTGCCAAAAAAAACCGCAGTTTGGTTTGCGGCAGTACGGACCCATTTTCACACCACTTTCTATTTTTAGCCGAAAACGAGCGATTTTTAAATCGATTCACGGGTCAATTTGGTGAGTAATTACGCTATTCTGCAGCTTCCAGACTCAGTTTTTATGGCCTAGGTACACGTTTTGCCAAAAAAAAACCGCAGTTTGGTTTGCGGCAGTACGGACCCATTTTCACACCACTTTCTATTTTTAGCCGAAAACGAGCGATTTTTAAATCGATTCACGGGTCAATTTGGTGAGTAATTACGCTATTCTGCAGCTTCCAGACTCAGTTTTTATGGCCTAGGTACACGTTTTGCCAAAAAAAACCGCAGTTTGGTTTGCGGCAGTACGGACCCATTTTCACACCACTTTCTATTTTTAGCCGAAAACGAGCGATTTTTAAATCGATTCACGGGTCAATTTGGTGAGTAATTACGCTATTCTGCAGCTTCCAGACTCAGTTTTTATGGCCTAGGAACACGTTTTGCCAAAAAAACCGCAGTTTGGTTTGCGGCAGTACGGACCCATTTTCACACCACTTTCTATTTTTAGCCGAAAACGATCGATTTTTAAATCGATTCACGGGTCAATTTGGTGAGTAATTACGCTATTCTGCAGCTTCCAGACTCAGTTTTTATGGCCTAGGTACACGTTTTGCCAAAAAAAACCGCAGTTTGGTTTGCGGCAGTACGGACCCATTTTCACACCACTTTCTATTTTTAGCCGAAAACGAGCGATTTTTAAATCGATTCACGGGTCAATTTGGTGAGTAATTACGCTATTCTGCAGCTTCCAGACTCAGTTTTTATGGCCTAGGTACACGTTTTTTCAAAAAAAATCGCAGTTTGGTTTGAGGCAGTACGGACCCATTTTCACACCACTTTCTATTTTTAGCCGAAAACGAGCGATTTTTAAATCGATTCACGGGTCAATTTGGTGAGTAATTACGCTATTCTGCAGCTTCCAGACTCAGTTTTTATGGCCTAGGTACACGTTTTGCCAAAAAAAACCGCAGTTTGGTTTGCGGCAGTACGGACCCATTTTCACACCACTTTCTATTTTTAGCCGAAAACGAGCGATTTTTAAATCGATTCACGGGTCAATTTGGTGAGTAATTACGCTATTCTGCAGCTTCCAGACTCAGTTTTTATGGCCTAGGTACACGTTTTGCCAAAAAAAACCGCAGTTTGGTTTGCGGCAGTACGGACCCATTTTCACACCACTTTCTATTTTTAGCCGAAAACGAGCGATTTTTAAATCGATTCACAGGTCAATTTGGTGAGTAATTACGCTATTCTGCAGCTTCCAGACTCAGTTTTTATGGCCTAGGAACACGTTTTGCCAAAAAAAACCGCAGTTTGGTTTGCGGCAGTACGGACCCATTTTCACACCACTTTCTATTTTTAGCGGAAAACGAGCGATTTTTTAAATCGATTCACGGGTCAATTTGGTGAGTAATTACGCTATTCTGCAGCTTCCAGACTCAGTTTTTATGGCCTAGGTACACGTTTTGCCAAAAAAAACCGCAGTTTGGTTTGCGGCAGTACGGACCCATTTTCACACCACTTTCTATTTTTAGCCGAAAACGAGCGATTTTTAAATCGATTCACGGGTCAATTTGGTGAGTAATTACGCTATTCTGCAGCTTCCAGACTCAGTTTTTATGGCCTAGGTACACGTTTTGCCAAAAAAAACCGCAGTTTGGTTTGCGGCAGTACGGACCCATTTTCACACCACTTTCTATTTTTAGCCGAAAACGAGCGATTTTTAAATCGATTCACGGGTCAATTTGGTGAGTAATTACGCTATTCTGCAGCTTCCAGACTCAGTTTTTATGGCCTAGGTACACGTTTTGCCAAAAAAAACCGCAGTTTGGTTTGCGGCAGTACGGACCCATTTTCACACCACTTTCTATTTTTAGCCGAAAACGATCGATTTTTAAATCGATTCACGGGTCAATTTGGTGAGTAATTACGCTATTCTGCAGCTTCCAGACTCAGTTTTTATGGCCTAGGAACACGTTTTGCCAAAAAAACCGCAGTTTGGTTTGCGGCAGTACGGACCCATTTTCACACCACTTTCTATTTTTAGCGGAAAACGAGCGATTTTTAAATCGATTCACGGGTCAATTTGGTGAGTAATTACGCTATTCTGCAGCTTCCAGACTCAGTTTTTATGGCCTAGGTACACGTTTTGCCAAAAAAACCGCAGTTTGGTTTGCGGCAGTACGGACCCATTTTCACACCACTTTCTATTTTTAGCCGAAAACGAGCGATTTTTAAATCGATTCACGGGTCAATTTGGTGAGTAATTACGCTATTCTGCAGCTTCCAGACTCAGTTTTTATGGCCTAGGTACACGTTTTGCCAAAAAAAACCGCAGTTTGGTTTGCGGCAGTACGGACCCATTTTCACACCACTTTCTATTTTTAGCCGAAAACGAGCGATTTTTAAATCGATTCACGGGTCAATTTGGTGAGTAATTACGCTATTCTGCAGCTTCCAGACTCAGTTTTTATGGCCTAGGTACACGTTTTGCCAAAAAAAACCGCAGTTTGGTTTGCGGCAGTACGGACCCATTTTCACACCACTTTCTATTTTTAGCCGAAAACGAGCGATTTTTAAATCGATTCACGGGTCAATTTGGTGAGTAATTACGCTATTCTGCAGCTTCCAGACTCAGTTTTTATGGCCTAGGTACACGTTTTGCCAAAAAAAACCGCAGTTTGGTTTGCGGCAGTACGGACCCATTTTCACACCACTTTCTATTTTTAGCCGAAAACGAGCGATTTTTAAATCGATTCACGGGTCAATTTGGTGAGTAATTACGCTATTCTGCAGCTTCCAGACTCAGTTTTTATGGCCTAGGAACACGTTTTGCCAAAAAAACCGCAGTTTGGTTTGCGGCAGTACGGACCCATTTTCACACCACTTTCTATTTTTAGCCGAAAACGATCGATTTTTAAATCGATTCACGGGTCAATTTGGTGAGTAATTACGCTATTCTGCAGCTTCCAGACTCAGTTTTTATGGCCTAGGTACACGTTTTGCCAAAAAAAAACCGCAGTTTGGTTTGCGGCAGTACGGACCCATTTTCACACCACTTTCTATTTTTAGCCGAAAACGAGCGATTTTTAAATCGATTCACGGGTCAATTTGGTGAGTAATTACGCTATTCTGCAGCTTCCAGACTCAGTTTTTATGGCCTAGGTACACGTTTTTTCAAAAAAAATCGCAGTTTGGTTTGAGGCAGTACGGACCCATTTTCACACCACTTTCTATTTTTAGCCGAAAACGAGCGATTTTTAAATCGATTCACGGGTCAATTTGGTGAGTAATTACGCTATTCTGCAGCTTCCAGACTCAGTTTTTATGGCCTAGGTACACGTTTTGCCAAAAAAAACCGCAGTTTGGTTTGCGGCAGTACGGACCCATTTTCACACCACTTTCTATTTTTAGCCGAAAACGAGCGATTTTTAAATCGATTCACGGGTCAATTTGGTGAGTAATTACGCTATTCTGCAGCTTCCAGACTCAGTTTTTATGGCCTAGGTACACGTTTTGCCAAAAAAAAACCGCAGTTTGGTTTGCGGCAGTACGGACCCATTTTCACACCACTTTCTATTTTTAGCCGAAAACGAGCGATTTTTAAATCGATTCACAGGTCAATTTGGTGAGTAATTACGCTATTCTGCAGCTTCCAGACTCAGTTTTTATGGCCTAGGAACACGTTTTGCCAAAAAAAACCGCAGTTTGGTTTGCGGCAGTACGGACCCATTTTCACACCACTTTCTATTTTTAGCCGAAAACGAGCGATTTTTAAATCGATTCACAGGTCAATTTGGTGAGTAATTACGCTATTCTGCAGCTTCCAGACTCAGTTTTTATGGCCTAGGAACACGTTTTGCCAAAAAAAACCGCAGTTTGGTTTGCGGCAGTACGGACCCATTTTCACACCACTTTCTATTTTTAGCCGAAAACGAGCGATTTTTAAATCGATTCACGGGTCAATTTGGTGAGTAATTACGCTATTCTGCAGCTTCCAGACTCAGTTTTTATGGTTTAGGTACACGTTTTTTCAAAAAAAATCGCAGTTTTGTTTGCGGCAGTACGGACCCATTTTCACACCACTTTCTATTTTTAGCCGAAAACGAGCGATTTTTAAATCGATTCACAGGTCAATTTGGTGAGTAATTACGCTATTCTGCAGCTTCCAGACTCAGTTTTTATGGCCTAGGAACACGTTTTGCCAAAAAAACCGCAGTTTGGTTTGCGGCAGTACGGACCCATTTTCACACCACTTTCTATTTTTAGCGGAAAACGAGCGATTTTTAAATCGATTCACGGGTCAATTTGGTGAGTAATTACACTATTCTGCAGCTTCCAGACTCAGTTTTTATGGCCTAGGTACACGTTTTGCCAAAAAAAACCGCAGTTTGGTTTGCGGCAGTACGGACCCATTTTCACACCACTTTCTATTTTTAGCCGAAAACGAGCGATTTTTAAATCGATTCACGGGTCAATTTGGTGAGTAATTACGCTATTCTGCAGCTTCCAGACTCAGTTTTTATGGCCTAGGTACACGTTTTGCCAAAAAAAAACCGCAGTTTGGTTTGCGGCAGTACGGACCCATTTTCACACCACTTTCTATTTTTAGCCGAAAACGAGCGATTTTTAAATCGATTCACGGGTCAATTTGGTGAGTAATTACGCTATTCTGCAGCTTCCAGACTCAGTTTTTATGGCCTAGGTACACGTTTTGCCAAAAAAAAACCGCAGTTTGGTTTGCGGCAGTACGGACCCATTTTCACACCACTTTCTATTTTTAGCCGAAAACGATCGATTTTTAAATCGATTCACGGGTCAATTTGGTGAGTAATTACGCTATTCTGCAGCTTCCAGACTCAGTTTTTATGGCCTAGGAACACGTTTTGCCAAAAAAACCGCAGTTTGGTTTGCGGCAGTACGGACCCATTTTCACACCACTTTCTATTTTTAGCGGAAAACGAGCGATTTTTAAATCGATTCACGGGTCAATTTGGTGAGTAATTACGCTATTCTGCAGCTTCCAGACTCAGTTTTTATGGCCTAGGTACACGTTTTGCCAAAAAAACCGCAGTTTGGTTTGCGGCAGTACGGACCCATTTTCACACCACTTTCTATTTTTAGCCGAAAACGAGCGATTTTTAAATCGATTCACGGGTCAATTTGGTGAGTAATTACGCTATTCTGCAGCTTCCAGACTCAGTTTTTATGGCCTAGGTACACGTTTTGCCAAAAAAAACCGCAGTTTGGTTTGCGGCAGTACGGACCCATTTTCACACCACTTTCTATTTTTAGCCGAAAACGAGCGATTTTTAAATCGATTCACGGGTCAATTTGGTGAGTAATTACACTATTCTGCAGCTTCCAGACTCAGTTTTTATGGCCTAGGTACACGTTTTGCCAAAAAAAAACCGCAGTTTGGTTTGCGGCAGTACGGACCCATTTTCACACCACTTTCTATTTTTAGCCGAAAACGAGCGATTTTTAAATCGATTCACGGGTCAATTTGGTGAGTAATTACGCTATTCTGCAGCTTCCAGACTCAGTTTTTATGGCCTAGGTACACGTTTTGCCAAAAAAAACCGCAGTTTGGTTTGCGGCAGTACGGACCCATTTTCACACCACTTTCTATTTTTAGCCGAAAACGAGCGATTTTTAAATCGATTCACAGGTCAATTTGGTGAGTAATTACGCTATTCTGCAGCTTCCAGACTCAGTTTTTATGGCCTAGGAACACGTTTTGCCAAAAAAAACCGCAGTTTGGTTTGCGGCAGTACGGACCCATTTTCACACCACTTTCTATTTTTAGCCGAAAACGAGCGATTTTTAAATCGATTCACAGGTCAATTTGGTGAGTAATTACGCTATTCTGCAGCTTCCAGACTCAGTTTTTATGGCCTAGGAACACGTTTTGCCAAAAAAAACCGCAGTTTGGTTTGCGGCAGTACGGACCCATTTTCACACCACTTTCTATTTTTAGCCGAAAACGAGCGATTTTTAAATCGATTCACGGGTCAATTTGGTGAGTAATTACGCTATTCTGCAGCTTCCAGACTCAGTTTTTATGGTTTAGGTACACGTTTTTTCAAAAAAAATCGCAGTTTTGTTTGCGGCAGTACGGACCCATTTTCACACCACTTTCTATTTTTTAGCCGAAAACGAGCGATTTTTAAATCGATTCACAGGTCAATTTGGTGAGTAATTACGCTATTCTGCAGCTTCCAGACTCAGTTTTTATGGCCTAGGAACACGTTTTGCCAAAAAAACCGCAGTTTGGTTTGCGGCAGTACGGACCCATTTTCACACCACTTTCTATTTTTAGCGGAAAACGAGCGATTTTTAAATCGATTCACGGGTCAATTTGGTGAGTAATTACGCTATTCTGCAGTTTCCAGACTCAGTTTTTATGGCCTAGGTACACGTTTTGCCAAAAAAAACCGCAGTTTGGTTTGCGGCAGTACGGACCCATTTTCACACCACTTTCTATTTTTAGCCGAAAACGAGCGATTTTTAAATCGATTCACGGGTCAATTTGGTGAGTAATTACGCTATTCTCCAGCTTCCAGACTCAGTTTTTATGGCCTAGGTACACGTTTTGCCAAAAAAAAACCGCAGTTTGGTTTGCGGCAGTACGGACCCATTTTCACACCACTTTCTATTTTTAGCCGAAAACGAGCGATTTTTAAATCGATTCACGGGTCAATTTGGTGAGTAATTACACTATTCTGCAGCTTCCAGACTCAGTTTTTATGGCCTAGGTACACGTTTTGCCAAAAAAAACCGCAGTTTGGTTTGCGGCAGTACGGACCCATTTTCACACCACTTTCTATTTTTAGCCGAAAACGAGCGATTTTTAAATCGATTCACGGGTCAATTTGGTGAGTAATTACGCTATTCTGCAGCTTCCAGACTCAGTTTTTATGGCCTAGGTACACGTTTTGCCAAAAAAAACCGCAGTTTGGTTTGCGGCAGTACGGACCCATTTTCACACCACTTTCTATTTTTAGCCGAAAACGATCGATTTTTAAATCGATTCACGGGTCAATTTGGTGAGTAATTACGCTATTCTGCAGCTTCCAGACTCAGTTTTTATGGCCTAGGAACACGTTTTGCCAAAAAAACCGCAGTTTGGTTTGCGGCAGTACGGACCCATTTTCACACCACTTTCTATTTTTAGCCGAAAACGATCGATTTTTAAATCGATTCACGGGTCAATTTGGTGAGTAATTACGCTATTCTGCAGCTTCCAGACTCAGTTTTTATGGCCTAGGTACACGTTTTGCCAAAAAAAACCGCAGTTTGGTTTGCGGCAGTACGGACCCATTTTCACACCACTTTCTATTTTTAGCCGAAAACGAGCGATTTTTAAATCGATTCACGGGTCAATTTGGTGAGTAATTACGCTATTCTGCAGCTTCCAGACTCAGTTTTTATGGCCTAGGTACACGTTTTTTCAAAAAAAACCGCAGTTTGGTTTGAGGCAGTACGGACCCATTTTCACACCACTTTCTATTTTTAGCCGAAAACGAGCGATTTTTAAATCGATTCACGGGTCAATTTGGTGAGTAATTACGCTATTCTGCAGCTTCTAGACTCAGTTTTTATGGCCTAGGAACACGTTTTGCCAAAAAAAACCGCAGTTTGGTTTGCGGCAGTACGGACCCATTTTCACACCACTTTCTATTTTTAGCCGAAAACGAGCGATTTTTAAATCGATTCACAGGTCAATTTGGTGAGTAATTACGCTATTCTGCAGCTTCCAGACTCAGTTTTTATGGCCTAGGAACACGTTTTGCCAAAAAAAACCGCAGTTTGGTTTGCGGCAGTACGGACCCATTTTCACACCACTTTCTATTTTTAGCCGAAAACGAGCGATTTTTAAATCGATTCACGGGTCAATTTGGTGAGTAATTACGCTATTCTGCAGCTTCCAGACTCAGTTTTTATGGTTTAGGTACACGTTTTTTCAAAAAAAATCGCAGTTTTGTTTGCGGCAGTACGGACCCATTTTCACACCACTTTCTATTTTTAGCCGAAAACGAGCGATTTTTAAATCGATTCACAGGTCAATTTGGTGAGTAATTACGCTATTCTGCAGCTTCTAGACTCAGTTTTTATGGCCTAGGAACACGTTTTGCCAAAAAAACCGCAGTTTGGTTTGCGGCAGTACGGATCCATTTTCACACCACTTTCTATTTTTAGCCAAAAACGAGCGATTTTTAAATCGATTCACGGGTCAATTTGGTGAGTAATTACGCTATTCTGCAGCTTCCAGACTCAGTTTTTATGGCCTAGGAACACGTTTTGCCAAAAAAAACCGCAGTTTGGTTTGCGGCAGTACGGACCCATTTTCACACCACTTTCTATTTTTAGCCGAAAACGAGCGATTTTTAAATCGATTCACGGGTCAATTTGGTGAGTAATTACGCTATTCTGCAGCTTCCAGACTCAGTTTTTATGGCCTAGGAACACGTTTTGCCAAAAAAACCGCAGTTTGGTTTGCGGCAGTACGGACCCATTTTCACACCTATTTCTATTTTTAGCGGAAAACGAGCGATTTTTAAATCGATTCACGGGTCAATTTGGTGAGTAATTACGCTATTCTGCATCTTCCAGACTCAGTTTTTATGGCCTAGGTACACGTTTTGCCAAAAAAAACCGCAGTTTGGTTTGCGGCAGTACGGACCCATTTTCACACCACTTTCTATTTTTAGCCGAAAACGAGCGATTTTTAAATCGATTTACGGGTCAATTTGGTGAGTAATTACGCTATTCTGCAGCTTCCAGAATCAGTTTTTATGGCCTAGGAACACGTTTTTTCAAAAAAAATCGCAGTTTGGTTTGCGGCAGTGCGGACCCATTTTCACACCACTTTCTATTTTTAGCTGAAAACGAGCGATTTTTAAATCGATTTACGGGTCAATTTGGTGAGTAATTACGCTATTCTGCAGCTTCCAGACTCAGTTTTTATGGCCTAGGAACACGTTTTGCCAAAAAAAACCGCAGTTTGGTTTGCGGCAGTACGGACCCATTTTCACACCACTTTCTATTTTTAGCCGAAAACGAGCGATTTTTAAATCGATTCACGGGTCAATTTGGTGAGTAATTACGCTATTCTGCAGCTTCCAGACTCAGTTTTTATGGCCTAGGTACACGTTTTGCCAAAAAAAACCGCAGTTTGGTTTGCGGCAGTACGGACCCATTTTCACACCACTTTCTATTTTTAGCCGAAAACGAGCGATTTTTAAATCGATTCACGGGTCAATTTGGTGAGTAATTACGCTATTCTGCAGCTTCCAGACTTAGTTTTTATGGCCTAGGAACACGTTTTGCCAAAAAAACCGCAGTTTGGTTTGCGGCAGTACGGACCCATTTTCACACCACTTTCTATTTTTAGCCGAAAACGATCGATTTTTAAATCGATTCACGGGTCAATTTGGTGAGTAATTACGCTATTCTGCAGCTTCCAGACTCAGTTTTTATGGCCTAGGTACACGTTTTGCCAAAAAAAACCGCAGTTTGGTTTGCGGCAGTACGGACCCATTTTCACACCACTTTCTATTTTTAGCCGAAAACGAGCGATTTTTAAATCGATTCACGGGTCAATTTGGTGAGTAATTACGCTATTCTGCAGCTTCCAGACTCAGTATTTATGGCCTAGGTACACGTTTTTTCAAAAAAAATCGCAGTTTGGTTTGAGGCAGTACGGACCCATTTTCACACCACTTTCTATTTTTTTAGCCGAAAACGAGCGATTTTTAAATCGATTCACGGGTCAATTTGGTGAGTAATTACGCTATTCTGCAGCTTCCAGACTCAGTTTTTATGGCCTAGGTACAACGTTTTGCCAAAAAAAACCGCAGTTTGGTTTGCGGCAGTACGGACCCATTTTCACACCACTTTCTATTTTTAGCCGAAAACGAGCGATTTTTAAATCGATTCACGGGTCAATTTGGTGAGTAATTACGCTATTCTGCAGCTTCCAGACTCATTTTTTATGGCCTAGGTACACGTTTTGCCAAAAAAAAACCGCAGTTTGGTTTGCGGCAGTACGGACCCATTTTCACACCACTTTCTATTTTTAGCCGAAAACGAGCGATTTTTAAATCGATTCACAGGTCAATTTGGTGAGTAATTACGCTATTCTGCAGCTTCCAGACTCAGTTTTTATGGCCTAGGAACACGTTTTGCCAAAAAAAACCGCAGTTTGGTTTGCGGCAGTACGGACCCATTTTCACACCACTTTCTATTTTTATAGCCGAAAACGAGCGATTTTTAAATCGATTCACAGGTCAATTTGGTGAGTAATTACGCTATTCTGCAGCTTCCAGACTCAGTTTTTATGGCCTAGGAACACGTTTTGCCAAAAAAAACCGCAGTTTGGTTTGCGGCAGTACGGACCCATTTTCACACCACTTTCTATTTTTAGCCGAAAACGAGCGATTTTTAAATCGATTCACGGGTCAATTTGGTGAGTAATTACGCTATTCTGCAGCTTCCAGACTCAGTTTTTATGGTTTAGGTACACGTTTTTTCAAAAAAAATCGCAGTTTTGTTTGCGGCAGTACGGACCCATTTTCACACCACTTTCTATTTTTAGCCGAAAACGAGCGATTTTTAAATTGATTCACAGGTCAATTTGGTGAGTAATTACGCTATTCTGCAGCTTCCAGACTCAGTTTTTATGGCCTAAGAACACGTTTTGCCAAAAAAAATCGCAGCTTGGTTTGCGTCAGTACGGACCCATTTTCACACCACTTTCTATTTTTAGCCGAAAACGAGCGATTTTTAAATCGATTCACAGGTCAATTTGGTGAGTAATTACGCTATTCTGCAGCTTCCAGACTCAGTTTTTATGGCCTAGGAACACGTTTTGCCAAAAAAAAAACCGCAGTTTGGTTTGCGGCAGTACGGACCCATTTTCACAGTACTTTCTATTTTTAGCCGAAAACGAGCGATTTTTAAATCGATTCACGGGTCAATTTGGTGAGTAATTACGCTATTCTGTAGCTTCCAGACTCAGTTTTTATGGCCTAGGTACACGTTTTTTCAAAAAAAATCGCAGTTTGGTTTGCGGCAGTACGGACCCATTTTCACACCACTTTCTATTTTTAGCCGAAAACGAGCGATTTTTAAATCGATTCACAGGTCAATTTGGTGAGTAATTACGCTATTCTGCAGCTTCTAGACTCAGTTTTTATGGCCTAGGAACACGTTTTGCCAAAAAAAACCGCAGTTTGGTTTGCGGCAGTACGGACCCATTTTCACACCACTTTCTATTTTTAGCCGAAAACGAGCGATTTTTAAATCGATTCACCGGGTCAATTTGGTGAGTAATTACGCTATTCTGCAGCTTCCAGACTCAGTTTTTATGGCCTAGGTACACGTTTTGCCAAAAAAAAACCGCAGTTTGGTTTGCAGCAGTACGGACCCATTTTCACACCACTTTCTATTTTTAGCCGAAAACGAGCGATTTTTAAATTGATTCACAGGTCAATTTGGTGAGTAATTACGCTATTCTGCAGCTTCTAGACTCAGTTTTTATGGCCTAGGAACACGTTTTGCCAAAAAAAACCGCAGTTTGGTTTGCGGCAGTACGGATCCATTTTCACACCACTTTCTATTTTTAGCCAAAAACGAGCGATTTTTAAATCGATTCACGGGTCAATTTGGTGAGTAATTACGCTATTCTGCAGCTTCCAGACTCAGTTTTTATGGCCTAGGAACACGTTTTGCCAAAAAAAACCGCAGTTTGGTTTGCGGCAGTACGGACCCATTTTCACACCACTTTCTATTTTTAGCCGAAAACGAGCGATTTTTAAATCGATTCACCGGGTCAATTTGGTGAGTAATTACGCTATTCTGCAGCTTCCAGACTCAGTTTTTATGGTTTAGGTACACGTTTTTTCAAAAAAAATCGCAGTTTTGTTTGCGGCAGTACGGACCCATTTTCACACCACTTTCTATTTTTAGCCGAAAACGAGCGATTTTTAAATCGATTCACAGGTCAATTTGGTGAGTAATTACGCTATTCTGCAGCTTCCAGACTCAGTTTTTATGGCCTAGGTACACGTTTTGCCAAAAAAAACCGCAGTTTGGTTTGCAGCAGTACGGACCCATTTTCACACCACTTTCTATTTTTAGCCGAAAACGAGCGATTTTAAAATTGATTCACAGGTCAATTTGGTGAGTAATTACGCTATTCTGCAGCTTCTAGACTCAGTTTTTATGGCCTAGGAACACGTTTTGCCAAAAAAACCGCAGTTTGGTTTGCGGCAGTACGGATCCATTTTCACACCACTTTCTATTTTTAGCCAA
This sequence comes from Ambrosia artemisiifolia, assembly GCA_032199755.1. Lineage (NCBI taxonomy): Eukaryota > Viridiplantae > Streptophyta > Magnoliopsida > Asterales > Asteraceae > Ambrosia > Ambrosia artemisiifolia. Next base: position 16,669 of record JAQQBG010000591.1, on the reverse strand, counting down.
AAACGAGCGATTTTTAAATCGATTCACGGGTCAATTTGGTGAGTAATTACGCTATTCTGCAGCTTCCAGACTCAGTTTTTATGGCCTAGGAACACGTTTTGCCAAAAAAAAACCGCAGTTTGGTTTGCGGCAGTACGGACCCCATTTTCACACCACTTTCTATTTTTAGCCAAAAACGAGCGATTTTTAAATCGATTCACGTGTCAATTTGGTGAGTAATTACGCTATTCTGCAGCTTCCAGACTCAGTTTTTATGGCCTAGGAACACGTTTTGCCAAAAAAAAACCGCAGTTTGGTTTGCGGCAGTACGGACCCATTTTCACACCACTTTCTATTTTTAGCCGAAAACGAGCGATTTTTAAATCGATTCACGGGTCAATTTGGTGAGTAATTACGCTATTCTGCAGCTTCCAGACTCAGTTTTTATGGTTTAGGTACACGTTTTTTCAAAAAAAATCGCAGTTTTGTTTGCGGCAGTACGGACCCATTTTCACACCACTTTCTATTTTTAGCCGAAAACGAGCGATTTTTAAATCGATTCACAGGTCAATTTGGTGAGTAATTACGCTATTCTGCAGCTTCTAGACTCAGTTTTTATGGCCTAGGAACACGTTTTGCCAAAAAAAACCGCAGTTTGGTTTGCGGCAGTACGGATCCATTTTCACACCACTTTCTATTTTTAGCCAAAAACGAGCGATTTTTAAATCGATTCACGGGTCAATTTGGTGAGTAATTACGCTATTCTGCAGCTTCCAGACTCAGTTTTTATGGCCTAGGAACACGTTTTGCCAAAAAAAAACCGCAGTTTGGTTTGCGGCAGTACGGACCCATTTTCACACCACTTTCTATTTTTAGCCGAAAACGAGCGATTTTTAAATCGATTCACGGGTCAATTTGGTGAGTAATTACGCTATTCTGCAGCTTCCAGACTCAGTTTTTATGGCCTAGGAACACGTTTTGCCAAAAAAAAACCGCAGTTTGGTTTGCGGCAGTACGGACCCATTTTCACACCTATTTCTATTTTTAGCGGAAAACGAGCGATTTTTAAATCGATTCACGGGTCAATTTGGTGAGTAATTACGCTATTCTGCATCTTCCAGACTCAGTTTTTATGGCCTAGGTACACGTTTTGCCAAAAAAAACCGCAGTTTGGTTTGCGGCAGTACGGACCCATTTTCACACCACTTTCTATTTTTAGCCGAAAACGAGCGATTTTTAAATCGATTTACGGGTCAATTTGGTGAGTAATTACGCTATTCTGCAGCTTCCAGAATCAGTTTTTATGGCCTAGGTACACGTTTTTTTCAAAAAAAATCGCAGTTTGGTTTGCGGCAGTGCGGACCCATTTTCACACCACTTTCTATTTTTAGCTGAAAACGAGCGATTTTTAAATCGATTTACGGGTCAATTTGGTGAGTAATTACGCTATTCTGCAGCTTCCAGACTCAGTTTTTATGGCCTAGGAACACGTTTTGCCAAAAAAAAACCGCAGTTTGGTTTGCGGCAGTACGGACCCATTTTCACACCACTTTCTATTTTTTAGCCGAAAACGAGCGACTTTTAAATCGATTCACGGGTCAATTTGGTGAGTAATTACGCTATTCTGCAGCTTCCAGACTCAGTTTTTATGGCCTAGGTACACGTTTTGCCAAAAAAAAAACCGCAGTTTGGTTTGCGGCAGTACGGACCCATTTTCACACCACTTTCTATTTTTAGCCGAAAACGAGCGATTTTTAAATCGATTCACGGGTCAATTTGGTGAGTAATTACGCTATTCTGCAGCTTCCAGACTCAGTTTTTATGGCCTAGGTACACGTTTTGCCAAAAAAAAAACCGCAGTTTGGTTTGCGGCAGTACGGACCCATTTTCACACCACTTTCTATTTTTAGCCGAAAACGAGCGATTTTTAAATCGATTTACGGGTCAATTTGGTGAGTAATTACGCTATTCTGCAGCTTCCAGAATCAGTTTTTATGGCCTAGGTACACGTTTTTTCAAAAAAAATCGCAGTTTGGTTTGCGGCAGTGCGGACCCATTTTCACACCACTTTCTATTTTTAGCTGAAAACGAGCGATTTTTAAATCGATTTACGGGTCAATTTGGTGAGTAATTACGCTATTCTGCAGCTTCCAGACTCAGTTTTTATGGCCTAGGAACACGTTTTGCCAAAAAAAAACCGCAGTTTGGTTTGCGGCAGTACGGACCCATTTTCACACCCACTTTCTATTTTTAGCCGAAAACGAGCGACTTTTAAATCGATTCACGGGTCAATTTGGTGAGTAATTACGCTATTCTGCAGCTTCCAGACTCAGTTTTTATGGCCTAGGTACACGTTTTGCCAAAAAAAACCGCAGTTTGGTTTGCGGCAGTACGGACCCATTTTCACACCACTTTCTATTTTTAGCCGAAAACGAGCGATTTTTAAATCGATTCACCGGGTCAATTTGGTGAGTAATTACGCTATTCTGCAGCTTCCAGACTCAGTTTTTATGGCCTAGGAACACGTTTTGCCAAAAAAAACCGCAGTTTGGTTTGCGGCAGTACGGACCCATTTTCACACCACTTTCTATTTTTAGCCGAAAACGAGCGATTTTTAAATCGATTTACGGGTCAATTTGGTGAGTAATTACGCTATTCTGCAGCTTCCAGAATCAGTTTTTATGGCCTAGGTACACGTTTTTTCAAAAAAAATCGCAGTTTGGTTTGCGGCAGTGCGGACCCATTTTCACACACCACTTTCTATTTTTAGCTGAAAACGAGCGATTTTTTAAATCGATTTACGGGTCAATTTGGTGAGTAATTACGCTATTCTGCAGCTTCCAGACTCAGTTTTTATGGCCTAGGAACACGTTTTGCCAAAAAAAACCGCAGTTTGGTTTGCGGCAGTACGGACCCATTTTCACACCACTTTCTATTTTTAGCCGAAAACGAGCGACTTTTAAATCGATTCACGGGTCAATTTGGTGAGTAATTACGCTATTCTGCAGCTTCCAGACTCAGTTTTTATGGCCTAGGTACACGTTTTGCCAAAAAAAAACCGCAGTTTGGTTTGCGGCAGTACGGACCCATTTTCACACCACTTTCTATTTTTAGCCGAAAACGAGCGACTTTTAAATCGATTCACGGGTCAATTTGGTGAGTAATTACGCTATTCTGCAGCTTCCAGACTCAGTTTTTATGGCCTAGGTACACGTTTTGCCAAAAAAAAACCGCAGTTTGGTTTGCGGCAGTACGGACCCATTTTCACACCTATTTCTATTTTTAGCGAAAACGAGCGATTTTTTAAATCGATTCACGGGTCAATTTGGTGAGTAATTACGCTATTCTGCATCTTCCAGACTCAGTTTTTATGGCCTAGGTACACGTTTTGCCAAAAAAAAACCGCAGTTTGGTTTGCGGCAGTACGGACCCATTTTCACACCACTTTCTATTTTTAGCCGAAAACGAGCGATTTTTAAATCGATTTACGGGTCAATTTGGTGAGTAATTACGCTATTCTGCAGCTTCCAGAATCAGTTTTTATGGCCTAGGTACACCGTTTTTTCAAAAAAAAATCGCAGTTTGGTTTGCGGCAGTGCGGACCCCATTTTCACACCACTTTCTATTTTTAGCTGAAAACGAGCGATTTTTAAATCGATTTACGGGTCAATTTGGTGAGTAATTACGCTATTCTGCAGCTTCCAGACTCAGTTTTTATGGCCTAGGAACACGTTTTGCCAAAAAAAACCGCAGTTTGGTTTGCGGCAGTACGGACCCCATTTTCACACCACTTTCTATTTTTAGCCGAAAACGAGCGACTTTTAAATCGATTCACGGGTCAATTTGGTGAGTAATTACGCTATTCTGCAGCTTCCAGACTCAGTTTTTATGGCCTAGGTACACGTTTTGCCAAAAAAAAACCGCAGTTTGGTTTGCGGCAGTACGGACCCATTTTCACACCACTTTCTATTTTTAGCCGAAAACGAGCGATTTTTAAATCGATTCACGGGTCAATTTGGTGAGTAATTACGCTATTCTGCAGCTTCCAGACTCAGTTTTTATGGCCTAGGAACACGTTTTGCCAAAAAAAACCGCAGTTTGGTTTGCGGCAGTACGGACCCATTTTCACACCACTTTCTATTTTTAGCCGAAAACGAGCGATTTTTAAATCGATTTACGGGTCAATTTGGTGAGTAATTACGCTATTCTGCAGCTTCCAGAATCAGTTTTTATGGCCTAGGTACACGTTTTTTCAAAAAAAAATCGCAGTTTGGTTTGCGGCAGTGCGGACCCATTTTCACACCACTTTCTATTTTTAGCTGAAAACGAGCGATTTTTAAATCGATTTACGGGTCAATTTGGTGAGTAATTACGCTATTCTGCAGCTTCCAGACTCAGTTTTTATGGCCTAGGAACACGTTTTGCCAAAAAAAACCGCAGTTTGGTTTGCGGCAGTACGGACCCATTTTCACACCACTTTCTATTTTTAGCCGAAAACGAGCGACTTTTAAATCGATTCACGGGTCAATTTGGTGAGTAATTACGCTATTCTGCAGCTTCCAGACTCAGTTTTTATGGCCTAGGTACACGTTTTGCCAAAAAAAACCGCAGTTTGGTTTGACGGACCCATTTTCACACCACTTTCTATTTTTAGCCAAAAACGAGCGATTTTTAAATCGATTCACGGGTCAATTTGGTGAGTAATTACGCTATTCTGCAGCTTCCAGACTTAGTTTTTATGGCCTAGGAACACGTTTTGCCAAAAAAAACCGCAGTTTGGTTTGCGGCAGTACGGACCCATTTTCACACCACTTTCTATTTTTAGCCGAAAACGAGCGATTTTTAAATCGATTCACGGGTCAATTTGGTGAGTAATTACGCTATTCTGCAGCTTCCAGACTCAGTTTTTATGGTTTAGGTACACGTTTTTTCAAAAAAAATCGCAGTTTTGTTTTGCGGCAGTACGGACCCATTTTCACACCACTTTCTATTTTTAGCCGGAAAACGAGCGATTTTTAAATCGATTCACAGGTCAATTTGGTGAGTAATTACGCTATTCTGCAGCTTCTAGACTCAGTTTTTATGGCCTAGGAACACGTTTTGCCAAAAAAAACCGCAGTTTGGTTTGCGGCAGTACGGATCCATTTTCACACCACTTTCTATTTTTAGCCAAAAACGAGCGATTTTTTAAATCGATTCACGGGTCAATTTGGTGAGTAATTACGCTATTCTGCAGCTTCCAGACTCAGTTTTTATGGCCTAGGAACACGTTTTGCCAAAAAAAACCGCAGTTTGGTTTGCGGCAGTACGGACCCATTTTCACACCACTTTCTATTTTTAGCCGAAAACGAGCGATTTTTAAATCGATTCACGGGTCAATTTGGTGAGTAATTACGCTATTCTGCAGCTTCCAGACTCAGTTTTTATGGCCTAGGAACACGTTTTGCCAAAAAAAACCGCAGTTTGGTTTTGCGGCAGTACGGACCCATTTTCACACCTATTTCTATTTTTAGCGGAAAACGAGCGATTTTTTAAATCGATTCACGGGTCAATTTGGTGAGTAATTACGCTATTCTGCATCTTCCAGACTCAGTTTTTATGGCCTAGGTACACGTTTTGCCAAAAAAAACCGCAGTTTGGTTTGCGGCAGTACGGACCCATTTTCACACCACTTTCTATTTTTAGCCGAAAACGAGCGATTTTTAAATCGATTTACGGGTCAATTTGGTGAGTAATTACGCTATTCTGCAGCTTCCAGAATCAGTTTTTATGGCCTAGGTACACGTTTTTTCAAAAAAAATCGCAGTTTGGTTTGCGGCAGTGCGGACCCATTTTCACACCACTTTCTATTTTTAGCTGAAAACGAGCGATTTTTAAATCGATTTACGGGTCAATTTGGTGAGTAATTACGCTATTCTGCAGCTTCCAGACTCAGTTTTTATGGCCTAGGAACACGTTTTGCCAAAAAAAACCGCAGTTTTGGTTTGCGGCAGTACGGACCCATTTTCACACCACTTTCTATTTTTAGCCGAAAACGAGCGACTTTTAAATCGATTCACGGGTCAATTTGGTGAGTAATTACGCTATTCTGCAGCTTCCAGACTCAGTTTTTATGGCCTAGGTACACGTTTTTGCCAAAAAAAAACCGCAGTTTGGTTTGCGGCAGTACGGACCCATTTTCACACCACTTTCTATTTTTAGCCGAAAACGAGCGATTTTTAAATCGATTCACGGGTCAATTTGGTGAGTAATTACGCTATTCTGCAGCTTCCAGACTCAGTTTTTATGGCCTAGGAACACGTTTTGCCAAAAAAAACCGCAGTTTGGTTTGCGGCAGTACGGACCCATTTTCACACCACTTTCTATTTTTAGCCGAAAACGATCGATTTTTAAATCGATTCACGGGTCAATTTGGTGAGTAATTACGCTATTCTGCAGCTTCCAGACTCAGTTTTTATGGCCTAGGTACACGTTTTGCCAAAAAAAAACCGCAGTTTGGTTTGCGGCAGTACGGACCCATTTTCACACCACTTTCTATTTTTAGCCGAAAACGAGCGATTTTTAAATCGATTCACGGGTCAATTTGGTGAGTAATTACGCTATTCTGCAGCTTCCAGACTCAGTTTTTATGGCCTAGGTACACGTTTTTTTCAAAAAAAATCGCAGTTTGGTTTGAGGCAGTACGGACCCATTTTCACACCACTTTCTATTTATAGCCGAAAACGAGCGATTTTTAAATCGATTCACGGGTCAATTTGGTGAGTAATTACGCTATTCTGCAGCTTCCAGACTCAGTTTTTATGGCCTAGGTACACGTTTTGCCAAAAAAAACCGCAGTTTGGTTTGCGGCAGTACGGACCCATTTTCACACCACTTTCTATTTTTAGCCGAAAACGAGCGATTTTTAAATCGATTCACGGGTCAATTTGGTGAGTAATTACGCTATTCTGCAGCTTCCAGACTCAGTTTTTATGGCCTAGGTACACGTTTTTGCCAAAAAAAACCGCAGTTTGGTTTGCGGCAGTACGGACCCATTTTCACACCACTTTCTATTTTTAGCCGAAAACGAGCGATTTTTAAATCGATTCACAGGTCAATTTGGTGAGTAATTACGCTATTCTGCAGCTTCCAGACTCAGTTTTTATGGCCTAGGTACACGTTTTGCCAAAAAAAACCGCAGTTTGGTTTGCGGCAGTACGGACCCATTTTCACACCACTTTCTATTTTTAGCCGAAAACGAGCGATTTTTAAATCGATTCACGGGTCAATTTGGTGAGTAATTACGCTATTCTGCAGCTTCCAGACTCAGTTTTTATGGCCTAGGTACACGTTTTTTCAAAAAAAAATCGCAGTTTGGTTTGAGGCAGTACGGACCCATTTTCACACCACTTTCTATTTTTAGCCGAAAACGAGCGATTTTTAAATCGATTCACGGGTCAATTTGGTGAGTAATTACGCTATTCTGCAGCTTCCAGACTCAGTTTTTATGGCCTAGGAACACGTTTTGCCAAAAAAAACCGCAGTTTGGTTTGCGGCAGTACGGACCCATTTTCACACCACTTTCTATTTTTAGCCGAAAACGATCGATTTTTAAATCGATTCACGGGTCAATTTGGTGAGTAATTACGCTATTCTGCAGCTTCCAGACTCAGTTTTTATGGCCTAGGTACACGTTTTGCCAAAAAAAAACCGCAGTTTGGTTTTGCGGCAGTACGGACCCATTTTCACACCACTTTCTATTTTTAGCCGAAAACGGAGCGATTTTTTAAATCGATTCACGGGTCAATTTGGTGAGTAATTACGCTATTCTGCAGCTTCCAGACTCAGTTTTTATGGCCTAGGTACACGTTTTTTCAAAAAAAATCGCAGTTTGGTTTGAGGCAGTACGGACCCATTTTCACACCACTTTCTATTTATAGCCGAAAACGAGCGATTTTTAAATCGATTCACGGGTCAATTTGGTGAGTAATTACGCTATTCTGCAGCTTCCAGACTCAGTTTTTATGGCCTAGGTACACGTTTTGCCAAAAAAAACCGCAGTTTGGTTTGCGGCAGTACGGACCCATTTTCACACCACTTTCTATTTTTAGCCGAAAACGAGCGATTTTTAAATCGATTCACGGGTCAATTTGGTGAGTAATTACGCTATTCTGCAGCTTCCAGACTCAGTTTTTATGGCCTAGGTACACGTTTTGCCAAAAAAAACCGCAGTTTGGTTTGCGGCAGTACGGACCCATTTTCACACCACTTTCTATTTTTAGCCGAAAACGAGCGATTTTTAAATCGATTCACAGGTCAATTTGGTGAGTAATTACGCTATTCTGCAGCTTCCAGACTCAGTTTTTATGGCCTAGGAACACGTTTTGCCAAAAAAAACCGCAGTTTGGTTTGCGGCAGTACGGATCCATTTTCACACCACTTTCTATTTTTAGCCAAAAACGAGCGATTTTTAAATCGATTCACGGGTCAATTTGGGTGAGTAATTACGCTATTCTGCAGCTTCCAGACTCAGTTTTTATGGCCTAGGAACACGTTTTGCCAAAAAAAAACCGCAGTTTGGTTTGCGGCAGTACGGACCCATTTTCACACCACTTTCTATTTTTAGCCAAAAACGAGCGATTTTTTAAATCGATTCACGGGTCAATTTGGTGAGTAATTACGCTATTCTGCAGCTTCCAGACTTAGTTTTTATGGCCTAGGAACACGTTTTGCCAAAAAAAACCGCAGTTTGGTTTGCGGCAGTACGGACCCCATTTTTCACACCACTTTCTATTTTTAGCCGAAAACGAGCGATTTTTAAATCGATTCACGGGTCAATTTGGTGAGTAATTACGCTATTCTGCAGCTTCCAGACTCAGTTTTTATGGTTTAGGTACACGTTTTTTCAAAAAAAATCGCAGTTTTGTTTGCGGCAGTACGGACCCATTTTCACACCACTTTCTATTTTTAGCCGAAAACGAGCGATTTTTAAATCGATTCACAGGTCAATTTGGTGAGTAATTACGCTATTCTGCAGCTTCTAGACTCAGTTTTTATGGCCTAGGAACACGTTTTGCCAAAAAAACCGCAGTTTGGTTTGCGGCAGTACGGATCCATTTTCACACCACTTTCTATTTTTAGCCAAAAACGAGCGATTTTTAAATCGATTCACGGGTCAATTTGGTGAGTAATTACGCTATTCTGCAGCTTCCAGACTCAGTTTTTATGGCCTAGGAACACGTTTTGCCAAAAAAAACCGCAGTTTGGTTTGCGGCAGTACGGACCCATTTTCACACCACTTTCTATTTTTAGCCGAAAACGAGCGATTTTTAAAATCGATTCACGGGTCAATTTGGTGAGTAATTACGCTATTCTGCAGCTTCCAGACTCAGTTTTTATGGCCTAGGAACACGTTTTGCCAAAAAAACCGCAGTTTGGTTTGCGGCAGTACGGACCCATTTTCACACCTATTTCTATTTTTAGCGGGAAAACGAGCGATTTTTAAATCGATTCACGGGTCAATTTGGTGAGTAATTACGCTATTCTGCATCTTCCAGACTCAGTTTTTATGGCCTAGGTACACGTTTTGCCAAAAAAAACCGCAGTTTGGTTTGCGGCAGTACGGACCCATTTTCACACCACTTTCTATTTTTAGCCGAAAACGAGCGATTTTTAAATCGATTTACGGGTCAATTTGGTGAGTAATTACGCTATTCTGCAGCTTCCAGAATCAGTTTTTATGGCCTAGGTACACGTTTTTTCAAAAAAAAATCGCAGTTTGGTTTGCGGCAGTGCGGACCCATTTTCACACCACTTTCTATTTTTAGCTGAAAACGAGCGATTTTTTAAATCGATTTACGGGTCAATTTGGTGAGTAATTACGCTATTCTGCAGCTTCCAGACTCAGTTTTTATGGCCTAGGAACACGTTTTGCCAAAAAAAACCGCAGTTTGGTTTGCGGCAGTACGGACCCATTTTCACACCACTTTCTATTTTTAGCCGAAAAACGAGCGACTTTTAAATCGATTCACGGGTCAATTTGGTGAGTAAATTACGCTATTCTGCAGCTTCCAGACTCAGTTTTTATGGCCTAGGTACACGTTTTGCCAAAAAAAAACCGCAGTTTGGTTTGCGGGCAGTACGGACCCATTTTCACACCACTTTCTATTTTTAGCCGAAAACGAGCGATTTTTAAATCGATTCACGGGTCAATTTGGTGAGTAATTACGCTATTCTGCAGCTTCCAGACTCAGTTTTTATGGCCTAGGAACACGTTTTGCCAAAAAAAACCGCAGTTTGGTTTGCGGCAGTACGGACCCATTTTCACACCACTTTCTATTTTTAGCCGAAAACGATCGATTTTTTAAATCGATTCACGGGTCAATTTGGTGAGTAATTACGCTATTCTGCAGCTTCCAGACTCAGTTTTTATGGCCTAGGTACACGTTTTGCCAAAAAAAAACCGCAGTTTGGTTTGCGGCAGTACGGACCCATTTTCACACCACTTTCTATTTTTAGCCGAAAACGAGCGATTTTTAAATCGATTCACGGGTCAATTTGGTGAGTAATTACGCTATTCTGCAGCTTCCAGACTCAGTTTTTATGGCCTAGGTACACGTTTTTTCAAAAAAAAATCGCAGTTTGGTTTGAGGCAGTACGGACCCATTTTCACACCACTTTCTATTTTTAGCCGAAAACGAGCGATTTTTAAATCGATTCACGGGTCAATTTGGTGAGTAATTACGCTATTCTGCAGCTTCCAGACTCAGTTTTTATGGCCTAGGTACACGTTTTGCCAAAAAAAACCGCAGTTTGGTTTGCGGCAGTACGGACCCATTTTCACACCACTTTCTATTTTTAGCCGAAAACGAGCGATTTTTTAAATCGATTCACGGGTCAATTTGGTGAGTAATTACGCTATTCTGCAGCTTCCAGACTCAGTTTTTATGGCCTAGGTACACGTTTTGCCAAAAAAAAACCGCAGTTTGGTTTGCGGCAGTACGGACCCATTTTCACACCACTTTCTATTTTTAGCCGAAAACGAGCGATTTTTAAATCGATTCACAGGTCAATTTGGTGAGTAATTACGCTATTCTGCAGCTTCCAGACTCAGTTTTTTATGGCCTAGGAACACGTTTTGCCAAAAAAAACCGCAGTTTGGTTTGCGGCAGTACGGACCCATTTTCACACCACTTTCTATTTTTAGCCGAAAACGAGCGATTTTTAAATCGATTCACAGGTCAATTTGGTGAGTAATTACGCTATTCTGCAGCTTCCAGACTCAGTTTTTATGGCCTAGGAACACGTTTTGCCAAAAAAAACCGCAGTTTGGTTTGCGGCAGTACGGACCCATTTTCACACCACTTTCTATTTTTAGCCGAAAACGAGCGATTTTTAAATCGATTCACGGGTCAATTTGGGTGAGTAATTACGCTATTCTGCAGCTTCCAGACTCAGTTTTTATGGTTTAGGTACACGTTTTTTCAAAAAAAATCGCAGTTTTGTTTGCGGCAGTACGGACCCATTTTCACACCACTTTCTATTTTTAGCCGAAAACGAGCGATTTTTAAATTGATTCACAGGTCAATTTGGTGAGTAATTACGCTATTCTGCAGCTTCCAGACTCAGTTTTTATGGCCTAGGTACACGTTTTGCCAAAAAAAACCGTAGTTTGGTTTGCGGCAGTACGGACCCATTTTCACACCAGTTTCTATTTTTAGCCGAAAACGAGCGATTTTTAAATCGATTCACAGGTCAATTTGGTGAGTAATTACGCTATTCTGCAGCTTCTAGACTCAGTTTTTATGGCCTAGGAACACGTTTTGCCAAAAAAACCGCAGTTTGGTTTGCGGCAGTACGGATCCATTTTCACACCACTTTCTATTTTTAGCCAAAAACGAGCGATTTTTTAAATCGATTCACGGGTCAATTTGGTGAGTAATTACGCTATTCTGCAGCTTCCAGACTCAGTTTTTATGGCCTAGGTACACGTTTTGCCAAAAAAAATCGCAGTTTGGTTTGCGGCAGTACGGACCCATTTTCACACCACTTTCTATTTTTAGCCGAAAACGAGCGATTTTTAAATCGATTCACAGGTCAATTTGGTGAGTAATTACGCTATTCTGCAGCTTCTAGACTCAGTTTTTTATGGCCTAGGAACACGTTTTGCCAAAAAAACCGCAGTTTGGTTTGCGGCAGTACGGACCCATTTTCACACCACTTTCTATTTTTAGCCGAAAACGACGAAAACGAGCGATTTTTAAATCGATTCACGGGTCAATTTGGTGAGTAATTACGCTATTCTGCAGCTTCCAGACTCAGTTTTTATGGCCTAGGTACACGTTTTTTCAAAAAAAATCGCAGTTTGGTTTGCGGCACTACGGACCCATTTTCACACCACTTTCTATTTTTAGCCGAAAACGAGCGATTTTTAAATCGATTCACGGGTCAATTTGGTGAGTAATTATGCTATTCTGCAACTTCCAGACTCAGTTTTTATGGCCTAGGTACACGTTTTGCCAAAAAAAAATCGCAGTTTGGTTTGCGGCAGTACGGACCCATTTTCACACCACTTTCTATTTTTAGCCAAAAACGAGCGATTTTTAAATCGATTCACAGGTCAATTTGGTGAGTAATTACGCTATTCTGCAGCTTCCAGACTCAGTTTTTATGGCCTAGGAACACGTTTTGCCAAAAAAAACCGCAGTTTGGTTTGCGGCAGTACGGACCCATTTTCACACCACTTTCTATTTTTAGCCGAAAACGAGCGATTTTTAAATCGATTCACGGGTCAATTTGGTGAGTAATTACGCTATTCTGCAGCTTCCAGACTCAGTTTTTATGGTTTAGGTACACGTTTTTTAAAAAAAAATCGCAGTTTTGTTTGCGGCAGTACGGACCCATTTTCACACCACTTTCTATTTTTAGCCGAAAACGAGCGATTTTTAAATTGATTCACAGGTCAATTTGGTGAGTAATTACGCTATTCTGCGGCTTCCAGACTCAGTTTTTATGGCCTAGGAACACGTTTTGCCAAAAAAAACCGCAGTTTGGTTTGCGGCAGTACGGACCCATTTTCACACCACTTTCTATTTTTAGCCGAAAACGAGCGATTTTTAAATCGATTCACGGGTCAATTTGGTGAGTAATTACGCTATTCTGCAGCTTCCAGACTCAGTTTTTATGGCCTAGGTACACGTTTTGCCAAAAAAAACCGTAGTTTGGTTTGCGGCAGTACGGACCCATTTTCACACACCAGTTTCTATTTTTAGCCGAAAACGAGCGATTTTTAAATCGATTCACAGGTCAATTTGGTGAGTAATTACGCTATTCTGCAGCTTCTAGACTCAGTTTTTATGGCCTAGGAACACGTTTTGCCAAAAAAACCGCAGTTTGGTTTGCGGCAGTACGGATCCATTTTCACACCACTTTCTATTTTTAGCCAAAAACGAGCGATTTTTAAATCGATTCACGGGTCAATTTGGTGAGTAATTACGCTATTCTGCAGCTTCCAGACTCAGTTTTTATGGCCTAGATACACGTTTTGCCAAAAAAAATCGCAGTTTGGTTTGCGGCAGTACGGACCCATTTTCACACCACTTTCTATTTTTAGCCGAAAACGAGCGATTTTTAAATCGATTCACAGGTCAATTTGGTGAGTAATTACGCTATTCTGCAGCTTCTAGACTCAGTTTTTATGGCCTAGGAACACGTTTTGCCAAAAAAAAACCGCAGTTTGGTTTGCGGCAGTACGGACCCATTTTCACACCACTTTCTATTTTTAGCCGAAAACGAGCGATTTTTAAATCGATTCACGGGTCAATTTGGTGAGTAATTACGCTATTCTGCAGCTTCCAGACTCAGTTTTTATGGCCTAGGTACACGTTTTTTCAAAAAAAATCGCAGTTTGGTTTGCGGCACTACGGACCCATTTTCACACCACTTTCTATTTTTAGCCGAAAACGAGCGATTTTTAAATCGATTCACGGGTCAATTTGGTGAGTAATTATGCTATTCTGCAACTTCCAGACTCAGTTTTTATGGCCTAGGTACACGTTTTGCCAAAAAAAAATCGCAGTTTGGTTTGCTACAGTACGGACCCCATTTTCACACCACTTTCTATTTTTAGCCGAAAACGAGCGATTTTTAAATCGATTCACAGGTCAATTTGGTGAGTAATTACGCTAGTCTGCAGCTTCCAGACTCAGTTTTTATGGCCTAGGTACACGTTTTTTCAAAAAAAATCGCAGTTTGGTTTGCGGCAGTACGGACCCATTTTCACACCACTTTCTATTTTTAGCCAAAAACGAGCGATTTTTAAATCGATTCACAGGTCAATTTGGTGAGTAATTACGCTATTCTGCAGCTTCCAGACTCAGTTTTTATGGCCTAGGAACACGTTTTGCCAAAAAAAAACCGCAGTTTGGTTTGCGGCAGTACGGACCCATTTTCACACCACTTTCTATTTTTAGCCGAAAACGAGCGATTTTTAAATCGATTCACGGGTCAATTTGGTGAGTAATTACGCTATTCTGCAGCTTCCAGACTCAGGTTTTTATGGTTTAGGTACAACGTTTTTTCAAAAAAAATCGCAGTTTTGTTTGCGGCAGTACGGACCCATTTTCACACCACTTTCTATTTTAGCCGAAAACGAGCGATTTTTAAATTGATTCACAGGTCAATTTGGTGAGTAATTACGCTATTCTGCAGCTTCAAGACTCAGTTTTTATGGCCTAGGAACACGTTTTGCCAAAAAAAACCGCAGTTTGGTTTGCGGCAGTACGGACCCATTTTCACACCACTTTCTATTTTTAGCCGAAAACGAGCGATTTTTAAATCGATTCACGGGTCAATTTGGTGAGTAATTACGCTATTCTGCAGCTTCCAGACTCAGTTTTTATGGCCTAGGTACACGTTTTTTTCAAAAAAAAATCGCAGTTTGGTTTGCGGCAGTACGGACCCATTTTCACACCACTTTCTATTTTTAGCCGAAAACGAGCGATTTTTAAATCGATTCACAGGTCAATTTGGTGAGTAATTACGCTATTCTGCAGCTTCTAGACTCAGTTTTTATGGCCTAGGAACACGTTTTGCCAAAAAAAACCGCAGTTTGGTTTGCGGCAGTACGGACCCATTTTCACACCACTTTCTATTTTTAGCCGAAAACGAGCGATTTTTAAATCGATTCACGGGTCAATTTGGTGAGTAATTACGCTATTCTGCAGCTTCCAGACTCAGTTTTTATGGCCTAGGTACAACGTTTTTTCAAAAAAAATTGCAGTACAACCACTTTCTATTTTTAGCCGAAAACGAGCGATTTTTAAATCGATTCACAGGTCAATTTGGTGAGTAATTACGCTATTCTGCAGCTTCTAGACTCAGTTTTTATGGCCTAGGAACACGTTTTGCCAAAAAAAACCGCAGTTTGGTTTGCGGCAGTACGGACCCATTTTCACACCACTTTCTATTTTTAGCCGAAAACGAGCGATTTTTAAATCGATTCACGGGTCAATTTGGTGAGTAATTACGCTATTCTGCAGCTTCCAGACTCAGTTTTTATGGCCTAGGTACACGTTTTGCCAAAAAAAAACCGTAGTTTGGTTTGCGGCAGTACGGACCCATTTTCACACCAGTTTCTATTTTTAGCCGAAAACGAGCGATTTTTAAATCGATTCACAGGTCAATTTGGTGAGTAATTACGCTATTCTGCAGCTTCTAGACTCAGTTTTTATGGCCTATGAACACGTTTTGCCAAAAAAACCGCAGTTTGGTTTGCGGCAGTACGGATCCATTTTCACACCACTTTCTATTTTTAGCCAAAAACGAGCGATTTTTAAATCGATTCAACGGGTCAATTTGGTGAGTAATTACGCTATTCTGCAGCTTCCAGACTCAGTTTTTATGGCCTAGGTACACGTTTTGCCAAAAAAAATCGCAGTTTGGTTTGCGGCAGTACGGACCCATTTTCACACCACTTTCTATTTTTAGCCGAAAACGAGCGATTTTTAAATCGATTCACAGGTCAATTTGGTGAGTAATTACGCTATTCTGCAGCTTCTAGACTCAGTTTTTATGGCCTAGGAACACGTTTTGCCAAAAAACCGCAGTTTGGTTTGCGGCAGTACGGACCCATTTTCACACCACTTTCTATTTTTAGCCGAAAACGAGCGATTTTTAAATCGATTCACGGGTCAATTTGGTGAGTAATTACGCTATTCTGCAGCTTCCAGACTCAGTTTTTATGGCCTAGGTACAACGTTTTTTCAAAAAAAAATCGCAGTTTGGTTTGCGGCACTACGGACCCATTTTCACACCACTTTCTATTTTTAGCCGAAAACGAGCGATTTTTAAATCGATTCACGGGTCAATTTGGTGAGTAATTATGCTATTCTGCAACTTCCAGGACTCAGTTTTTATGGCCTAGGTACACGTTTTGCCAAAAAAAATCGCAGTTTGGTTTGCTACAGTACGGACCCATTTTCACACCACTTTCTATTTTTAGCCGAAAACGAGCGATTTTTAAATCGATTCACAGGTCAATTTGGTGAGTAATTACGCTATTCTGCAGCTTCTAGACTCAGTTTTTATGGCCTATGAACACGTTTTGCCAAAAAAAACCGCAGTTTGGTTTGCGGCAGTACGGATCCATTTTCACACCACTTTCTATTTTTAGCCAAAAACGAGCGATTTTTAAATCGATTCACGGGTCAAT
>JAQQBG010000590.1:0-2500 GCA_032199755.1 Ambrosia artemisiifolia | reverse complement strand
TGTGGGGCATTTACAAGGCACGAGGCTAGATTTCTAGGCTACATGGCTTGGGGAGACACACCTCGTGCTACAATAGGCTTGAAACCTCTCATCTCGTATGCCCTCACTGGCCTTAGTTGGGCACTGGGGTTGCTCAAGCCCCATGTCTCCCTTATATATACATATTTCACAAAAAGCATTGTGACAGGAACAGACATTAAATTTTCGAGGATTGATAATTTTCGAGGTTTGCTGCTCGTTGGGCCTATGTACACGAGTCGTTGTGCGAGAAACCAAGTCGTTGGGCAACATTCCTAGGCAACGTGGGCAGGAGGGGCACTTGGTTCTCGAGTTCGTGGCTTGCTTGGGGCAATTTAGCTTGTGTACAAGGCCTTGGCAGCCTTGTTTCTCGGCCAACAAGGCCTCCTTGGGCGCTGCCAAGCCTCACCCAGGCAAGCCCTTCCCAACACACACCCCTCCCCTATATATACATATTGCACAAAAAGTTAAGTTTCAGGAATAGACATTAATTTTTTGAGGAATGATAATTTTTTGGGACCCTATCAAAAACCCATCAAACGACGTCGGATTGGCACGAAATTTTGCGTGGTGCCTCGGGGCAATGTTTTAAGATGTTCGGAACCGGAAAATTCTGGGTTCGGGTCCCGTGGGCCCGTGGGCCGGGCTCGGTCGGCCCCGGACCTTTATTCGTTATGTAATCATCGTAAGCCCATCAAACGACGTCGGATCGCCACGAAACTTTACGTGGGTGTTCTAGGGGCTAACCAGAGACGTTTGGTGTCACGGTCCGCCTTGATCGGGTCAGCCCGTTGACCGGGCCATTGACGGTGCGCCGGACTATGTGATTGGCCCTAAACCATATCAAACGATCTAGGATCGCCATGAAACTTTGTGTGAGCCTTCGAAATAACGAAATAAAAGGGTCCCGTAAAAATACTTTGCTTTCGGGTCCGTGGGCCCGCGGGCCGGTCATCCATCCAACACCCGGTGTTCTCCGAAACACCACCGAACGACGCCTAATCGCCACGAAACTTTGCGTGCTTGCTCGCGGGCATGGTTAGAGTTGATTAGTGTCATCGTATCATGTTTTCGGGTAAAATAGTTTAACGGGTTGTGTTCGGGCCCGTTGGCCCTTTCGATCGTATTCGAGCCCGTTGTACTCGGGCAACATCCTGGAACAATGTGGGGACTTAGGCATGTCACTATGCTTGCTCACAGTGCATCGTGGTTAGTTTACTAGGCCAGCCTCTTATTGCGTGGTCGCTCACCAACCTTGAAAGGACCCAAGGGTGTGTCAGTCTAAGGCATCGTGGTCAGTTCCTTAGGCAACGATGTGGGGCTTGGGCAAGGGACAAGGCATGGTTTCCTGGCAACATCCTGGAACAACGTGTGGCTTAGGCAAAGGCACACTATGCTTGTTCACAGTGCATCGTGGTCAGAATTTACTTTGCCAGCCTCTTGTTGCCTGGTCGCTTACCAATCCTGAAAGGACCCATGGTGTGTCAATCAAAGGCATCGTGGTCAGTTCCTTAGGCAACGATGTGGGGCTTGGCAAGGGACAAGGCATGGTTGTATGGCAACATCCTGGAACAAAGTGGGGCTTAGGCAAGGCACTATGCTTGTTCACAGTGCATCGTGGTCAGTTTACTAGGCCAACCTCTTGTTGCCTGGTCGCTCACCAATCCTGAAAGCACCCATGGTGTGTCAGTCTAAGGCATCGTGGCCAGTTCCTTAGGCATCGATATGGGGCTTGGGCAAGGGACAAGGCATGGTTTCCTGGCAACATCCTGGAACAACGTGTGGCTTAGGCAAAGGCACACTATGCTTGTTCACAGTGCATCGTGGTCAGTTTACTAGGCCAACCTCTTGTTGCCTGGTCGCTCACCAATCCTGAAAGCACCCATGGTGTGTCAGTCTAAGGCATCGTGGTCAGTTCCTTAGGCATCGATGTGGGGCTTGGGCAAGGGACAAGGCCCCTCCTGGCAACATCCTGGAACAACGTGTGGGCTTAGGCAAAGGCACACTATGCTTGTTCACAGTGCACCGTTAGTTTACTAGGCCAGCCTCTTGTTGCCTGGTCACTCACCAACCCTGAAAGGACCTTGGGGTGTGTCAGGCTAAGGCATCGTGGTCAGTTCCTTAGGCAACGAGTTGGGGATGTGCATGTCAACAAGCATGGTGGTCACGTTAGCATGCAACATCCAAGAACAAAGTGGGGCTTAGGCATGGCACTATGCTTGTTCATAGTGCATCGTGCTTAGTTTACTAGGCCAGCCTCTTTTTGCCTGGTCGCTCACCGACACTGAAAGGACCCTAGGGGTGTGTCAATCCCCATGTCCCTCCTATATATACATTCTGAATAAAAAGCATAGTGACAGGAACAGACATTAGCTTTTCCAATCAGTGATCACTTCTACCAACTATGCTTGTATGAACAACTTGTAAAATTCCCAACACTTGTAAAAATTTTCAACACTTGTAAAAATTTTCAACACTTGTA
>JAQQBG010000589.1:0-32617 GCA_032199755.1 Ambrosia artemisiifolia | reverse complement strand
TTTTAGCAGAAAACGAGCGATTTTTAAATCGATTCACGGGTCAATTTGGGGAGTAATTACGCTATTCTGCAGTTTCCAGACTCAGTTTTTATGACCTAGGAAGACGTTTTGCCAAAAAAAATCAAAGTTTGGTTCGCGCAGTACGGACCCATTTTCACACCACTTTCTATTTTTAGCAGAAAACGAGCGATTTTTAAATCGATTCACGGGTCAATTTGGGAGTAATTACGCTATTCTGCAGCTTCCAGACTCAGTTTTTATGGCCTAGGAACACGTTTTGCCAAAAAAAAATCAAAATTTGGTTCGCGGCAGTACGGACCCATTTTCACACCACTTTCTATTTTTAGCAGAAAACGAGCGATTTTTAAATCGATTCACGGGTCAATTTGGGGAGTAATTACGCTATTCTGCAGCTTCCAGACTCAGTTTTTATGGCCTAGGAACACGTTTTGCCAAAAAAAATCAAGTTTGGTTCGCGGCAGTATGGACCCATTTTCACACCACTTTCTATATTTAGCAGAAAACGAGCGATTTTTAAATCAATTCACGGGTCAACTTGGGAATAATAACGCTATTCTGAAACTTCCAGACTCAGTTTTTATGGCCTAGGAACACGTTTTGCCAAAAAAAATCAAAGTTTGGTTCGCGGCAGTACGGACCCATTTTCACACCACTTTCTATTTTTAGTAGGTCGAGCCGGGGGTCTCTATGGAAGCAGCCTCTTTATCTGCAAGGATAAAGGAAAGGTCTGCCGACATCTCACCCTCCCCAGACCCTACTCTTAGCCTTGCTAATTGTGGGATTCACTGGGTAAGGTTGTTGTTGTTGTTTGTTGTTGTTTTCTATTTTTAGTAGAAAACGAGCGATTTTTAAATCGATTCACGGGTCAATTTGGGGAGTAATTACGCTATTCTGCAGTTTACAGACTCAGTTTTTATGACCTAGGAAGACGTTTTGCCAAAAAAAATCAAAGTTTGGTTCGCGGCAGTACGGACCCATTTTCACACCACTTTCTATTTTTAGCAGAAAACGAGCGATTTTTAAATCGATTCACGGGTCAATTTGGGAGTAATTACGCTATTCTGCAGCTTCCAGACTTAGTTTTTATGGCCTAGGAACACGTTTTGCCAAAAAAAATCAAAGTTTGGTTCGCGGCAGTACGGACCCATTTTCACACCACTTTCTATTTTTTGCAGAAAACGAGCGATTTTTAATCGATTCACGGGTCAATTTGGGGAGTAATTACGCTATTCTGCAGTTTCCAGACTCAGTTTTTATGGCCTAGGAACACGTTTTGCCAAAAAAAATCAAAGTTTGGTTCGCGGCAGTACGGACCCATTTTTCACACCACTTTCTATTTTTAGCAGAAAACGAGCGATTTTTAAATCGATTCACGGGTCAATTTGGGGAGTAATTACGCTATTCTGCAGCTTCCAGACTCAGTTTTTATGGCCCAGGAACACGTTTTGCCAAAAAAAATCAAAGTTTGGTTCGCGGCAGTACGGACCCATTTTCACACCACTTTCTATTTTTAGTAGAAAACGAGCGATTTTTAAATCGATTCACGGGTCAATTTGGGGAGTAATTACGCTATTCTGCAGCTTCCAGACTCAGTTTTTTATGGCCCAGGAACACGTTTTGCCAAAAAAAATCAAAGTTTGGTTCGCGGCAGTACGGACCCATTTTCACACCACTTTCTATTTTTAGCAGGAAAACGAGCGATTTTTAAATCGATTCACGGGTCAATTTGGGGAGTAATTACGCTATTCTGCAGCTTCCAGACTCAGTTTTTATGGCCTAGGAACACGTTTTGCCAAAAAAAATCAAAATTTGGTTCGCGGCAGTACGGACCCATTTTCACACCACTTTCTATTTTTAGCAGAAAACGAGCGATTTTTAAATCGATTCACGGGTCAATTTGGGGAGTAATTACGCTATTCTGCAGCTTCCAGACTCAGTTTTTATGGCCTAGGAACACGTTTTGCCAAAAAAATCAAAGTTTGGTTCGCGGCAGTATGGACCCATTTTCACACCACTTTCTATATTTAGCAGAAAACGAGCGATTTTTAAATCAATTCACGGGTCAACTTGGGGAATAATAACGCTATTCTGAAACTTCCAGACTCAGTTTTTATGGCCTAGGAACACGTTTTGCCAAAAAAAATCAAAGTTTGGTTCGCGGCAGTACGGACCCATTTTCACACCACTTTCTATTTTTAGTAGGTCGAGCCGGGGGGTCTCTATGGAAGCAGCCTCTTTATCTGCAAGGATAAAGGAAAGGTCTGCCGACATCTCACCCTCCCCAGACCCTACTCTTAGCCTTGCTAATTGTGGGATTCACTGGGTAAGGTTGTTGTTGTTGTTTGTTGTTGTTTTCTATTTTTAGTAGAAAACGAGCGATTTTTAAATCGATTCACGGGTCAATTTGGGGAGTAATTACGCTATTCTGCAGTTTACAGACTCAGTTTTTATGACCTAGGAAGACGTTTTGCCAAAAAAAATCAAAGTTTGGTTCGCGGCAGTACGGACCCATTTTCACACCACTTTCTATTTTTAGCAGAAAACGAGCGATTTTTAAATCGATTCACGGGTCAATTTGGGGAGTAATTACGCTATTCTGCAGCTTCCAGACTTAGTTTTTATGGCCTAGGAACACGTTTTGCCAAAAAAAATCAAAGTTTGGTTCGCGGCAGTACGGACCCATTTTCACACCACTTTCTATTTTTTGCAGAAAACGAGCGATTTTTTAAATCGATTCACGGGTCAATTTGGGGAGTAATTACGCTATTCTGCAGTTTCCAGACTCAGTTTTTATGGCCTAGGAACACGTTTTGCCAAAAAAAATCAAAGTTTGGTTCGCGGCAGTACGGACCCATTTTCACACCACTTTCTATTTTTAGCAGAAAACGAGCGATTTTTAAATCGATTCACGGGTCAATTTGGGGAGTAATTACGCTATTCTGCAGCTTCCAGACTCAGTTTTTATGGCCTAGGAACACGTTTTGCCAAAAAAAATCAAAGTTTGGTTCGCGGCAGTACGGACCCATTTTCACACCACTTTCTATTTTTAGCAGAAAACGAGCGATTTTTAAATCGATTCACGGGTCAATTTGGGGAGTAATTACGCTATTCTGCAGCTTCCAGACTCAGTTTTTATGGCCTAGGAACACGTTTTGCTAAAAAAAATCAAAGTTTGGTTCGCGGCAGTACGGACCCATTTTCACACCACTTTCTATTTTTAGCAGAAAACGAGCGATTTTTAAATCGATTCACGGGTCAATTTGGGAGTAATTACGCTATTCTGCAGCTTCCAGACTCAGTTTTTTATGGCCCAGGAACACGTTTTGCCAAAAAAAATCAAAGTTTGGTTCGCGGCAGTACGGACCCATTTTCACACCACTTTCTATTTTTAGCAGAAAACGAGCGATTTTTAAATCGATTCACGGGTCAATTTGGGGAGTAATTACGCTATTCTGCAGCTTCCAGACTCAGTTTTTATGGCCTAGGAACACGTTTTGCCAAAAAAAATCAAAGTTTGGTTCGCGGCAGTACGGACCCATTTTCACACCACTTTCTATTTTTAGCAGAAAACGAGCGATTTTTAAATCGATTCACGGGTTAATTTGGGGAGTAATTACGCCATTCTGCAGCTTCCAGACTCAGTTTTTATGGCCTAGGAACACGTTTTGCCAAAAAAAATCAAAGTTTGGTTCGCGGCAAGACGGACCCATTTTCACACCACTTTCTATTTTTAGTAGAAAACGAGCGATTTTTAAATCGATTCACGGGTCAATTTGGGGAGTAATTACGCTATTCTGCAGCTTCCAGACTCGGTTTTTATGGGCTAGGAACACGTTTTGCCAAAAAAAAATCAAAGTTTGGTTCGCGGCACTACGGACCCATTTTCAAACCACTTTCTATTTTTAGCAGAAAACGAGCGATTTTTAAATCGATTCACGGGTCAATTTGGGGAGTAATTACGCTATTCTGCAGCTTCCAGACTCAGTTTTTATGGCCTAGGAACACGTTTTTGCCAAAAAAAATCAAAGTTTGGTTCGCGGCAGTACGGAACTATTTTCACACCACTTTCTATTTTTAGCAGAAAACGAGCGATTTTTAAATCGATTCACGGGTCAATTTGGGGAGTAATTACGCTATTCTGCAGCTTCCAGACTCAGTTTTTATGGCCTAGGAACACGTTTTGCCAAAAAAAATCAAAGTTTGGTTCGCGGCAGTACGGACCCATTTTCACACCACTTTCTATTTTTAGCAAGAAAACGAGCGATTTTTAAATCGATTCACGGGTCAATTTAGGGAGTAATTACGCTATTCTGCAGCTTCCAGACTCAGTTTTTATGGCCTAGGAAACACGTTTTGCCAAAAAAAATCAAAGTTTGGTTCGCGGCAGTACGGACCCATTTTCACACCACTTTCTATTTTTTGTAGAAAACGAGCGATTTTTAAATCGATTCACGGGTCAATTTGGGGAGTAATTACGCCATTCTGCAGCTTCCAGACTCAGTTTTTATGGCCTAGGAAACACGTTTTGCCAAAAAAAATCAAAGTTTGGTTCGCGGCAGTACGGACCCATTTTCACACCACTTTCTATTTTTAGCAGAAAACGAGCGATTTTTAAATCGATTCACGGGTCAATTTGGGGAGTAATTACGCTATTCTGCAGTTTCCAGACTCAGTTTTTATGACCTAGGAAGACGTTTTGCCAAAAAAAATCAAAGTTTGGTTCGCGGCAGTACGGACCCATTTTCACACCACTTTCTATTTTTAGCAGAAAACGAGCGATTTTAAATCGATTCACGGGTCAATTTTGGGAGTAATTACGCTATTCTGCAGCTTCCAGACTCAGTTTTTATGGCCTAGGAACACGTTTTGCCAAAAAAAATCAAAATTTGGTTCGCGGCAGTACGAACCCATTTTCACACCACTTTCTATTTTTAGCAGAAAACGAGCGATTTTTTAAATCGATTCACGGGTCAATTTGGGGAGTAATTACGCTATTCTGCAGCTTCCAGACTCAGTTTTTATGGCCTAGGAACACGTTTTGCCAAAAAAATCAAGTTTGGTTCGCGGCAGTATGGACCCATTTTCACACCACTTTCTATATTTAGCAGAAAACGAGCGATTTTTAAATCAATTCACGGGTCAACTTGGGGAGTAATTACGCTATTCTGAAACTTCCAGACTCAGTTTTTATGGCCTAGGAACACGTTTTGCCAAAAAAAATCAAAGTTTGGTTCGCGGCAGTACGGACCCATTTTCACACCACTTTCTATTTTTAGTAGGTCGAGCCGGGGGTCTCTATGGAAGCAGCCTCTTTATCTGCAAGGATAAAGGAAAGGTCTGCCGACATCTCACCCTCCCCAGACCCTACTCTTAGCCTTGCTAATTGTGGGATTCACTGGGTAAGGTTGTTGTTGTTGTTTGTTGTTGTTTTCTATTTTTAGTAGAAAACGAGCGATTTTTAAATCGATTCACGGGTCAATTTGGGGAGTAATTACGCTATTCTGCAGTTTCCAGACTCAGTTTTTATGACCTAGGAAGACGTTTTGCCAAAAAAAATCAAAGTTTGGTTCGCGGCAGTACGGACCCATTTTCACACCACTTTCTATTTTTAGCAGAAAACGAGCGATTTTTAAATCGATTCACGGGTCAATTTGGGGAGTAATTACGCTATTCTGCTGCTTCCAGACTTAGTTTTTATGGCCTAGGAACACGTTTTGCCAAAAAAATCAAAGTTTGGTTCGCGGCAGTACGGACCCATTTTTCACACCACTTTCTATTTTTTGCAGAAAACGAGCGATTTTTAAATCGATTCACGGGTCAATTTGGGGAGTAATTACGCTATTCTGCAGTTTCCAGACTCAGTTTTTATGGCCTAGGAACACGTTTTGCCAAAAAAATCAAAGTTTGGTTCGCGGCAGTACGGACCCATTTTCACACCACTTTCTATTTTTAGCAGAAAACGAGCGATTTTTAAATCGATTCACGGGTTAATTTGGGGAGTAATTACGCCATTCTGCAGCTTCCAGACTCAGTTTTTATGGCCTAGGAACACGTTTTGCCAAAAAAAAATCAAAGTTTGGTTCGCGGCAAGACGGACCCATTTTCACACCACTTTCTATTTTTAGTAGAAAACGAGCGATTTTTAAATCGATTCACGGGTCAATTTGGGGAGTAATTACGCTATTCTGCAGCTTCCAGACTCGGTTTTTATGGCCTAGGAACACGTTTTGCCAAAAAAAAAATCAAAGTTTGGTTCGCGGCAGTACGGACCCATTTTCAAACCACTTTCTATTTTTAGCAGAAAACGAGCGATTTTTAAATCGATTCACGGGTCAATTTGGGGAGTAATTACGCTATTCTGCAGCTTCCAGACTCAGTTTTTATGGCCTAGGAACACGTTTTGCCAAAAAAAATCAAAGTTTGTGTTCGCGGCAGTACGGAACTATTTTCACACCACTTTCTATTTTTAGCAGAAAACGAGCGATTTTTAAATCGATTCACGGGTCAATTTTGGGAGTAATTACGCTATTCTGCAGCTTCCAGACTCAGTTTTTATGGCCTAGGAACACGTTTTGCCAAAAAAAATCAAAGTTTGGTTCGCGGCAGTACGGACCCATTTTCACACCACTTTCTATTTTTAGCAGAAAACGAGCGATTTTTAAATCGATTCACGGGTCAATTTAGGGAGTAATTACGCTATTCTGCAGCTTCCAGACTCAGTTTTTATGGCCTAGGAACACGTTTTGCCAAAAAAAATCAAAGTTTGGTTCGCGGCAGTACGGACCCATTTTCACACCACTTTCTATTTTTTGCAGAAAACGAGCGATTTTTAAATCGATTCACGGGTCAATTTGGGGAGTAATTACGCCATTCTGCAGCTTCCAGACTCAGTTTTTATGGCCTAGGAACACGTTTTGCCAAAAAAAATCAAAGTTTGGTTCGCGGCAGTACGGACCCATTTTCACACCACTTTCTATTTTTAGCAGAAAACGAGCGATTTTTAAATCGATTCACGGGTCAATTTGGGGAGTAATTACGCTATTCTGCAGTTTCCAGACTCAGTTTTTATGACCTAGGAAGACGTTTTGCCAAAAAAAATCAAAGTTTGGTTCGCGGCAGTACGGACCCATTTTCACACCACTTTCTATTTTTAGCAGAAAACGAGCGATTTTTAAATCGATTCACGGGTCAATTTTGGGAGTAATTACGCTATTCTGCAGCTTCCAGACTCAGTTTTTATGGCCTAGGAACACGTTTTGCCAAAAAAAATCAAAGTTTGGTTCGCGGCAGTACGGACCCCATTTTCACACCACTTTCTATTTTTAGCAGAAAACGAGCGATTTTTAAATCGATTCACGGGTCAATTTAGGGAGTAATTACGCTATTCTGCAGCTTCCAGACTCAGTTTTTATGGCCTAGGAACACGTTTTGCCAAAAAAAAATCAAAGTTTGGTTCGCGGCAGTACGGACCCATTTTCACACCACTTTCTATTTTTTGTAGAAAACGAGCGATTTTTAAATCGATTCACGGGTCAATTTGGGGAGTAATTACGCCATTCTGCAGCTTCCAGACTCAGTTTTTATGGCCTAGGAACACGTTTTGCCAAAAAAAATCAAAGTTTGGTTCGCGGCAGTACGGACCCATTTTCACACCACTTTCTATTTTTAGCAGAAAACGAGCGATTTTTTAAATCGATTCACGGGTCAATTTGGGGAGTAATTACGCTATTCTGCAGTTTCCAGACTCAGTTTTTATGACCTAGGAAGACGTTTTGCCAAAAAAAATCAAAGTTTGGTTCGCGGCAGTACGGACCCATTTTCACACCACTTTCTATTTTTAGCAGAAAACGAGCGATTTTTAAATCGATTCACGGGTCAATTTTGGGAGTAATTACGCTATTCTGCAGCTTCCAGACTCAGTTTATATGGCCCTAGGAACACGTTTTGCCAAAAAAAATCAAAATTTGGTTCGCGGCAGTACGAACCCATTTTCACACCACTTTCTATTTTTAGCAGAAAACGAGCGATTTTTAAATCGATTCACGGGTCAATTTGGGGAGTAATTACGCTATTCTGCAGCTTCCAGACTCAGTTTTTATGGCCTAGGAACACGTTTTGCCAAAAAAAATCAAAGTTTGGTTCGCGGCAGTATGGACCCATTTTCACACCACTTTCTATATTTAGCAGAAAACGAGCGATTTTTAAATCAATTCACGGGTCAACTTGGGGAGTAATTACGCTATTCTGAAACTTCCAGACTCAGTTTTTATGGCCTAGGAACACGTTTTGCCAAAAAAAATCAAAGTTTGGTTCGCGGCAGTACGGACCCATTTTCACACCACTTTCTATTTTTAGTAGGTCGAGCCGGGGGTCTCTATGGAAGCAGCCTCTTTATCTGCAAGGATAAGGAAAGGTCTGCCGACATCTCACCCTCCCCAGACCCTACTCTTAGCCTTGCTAA
The DNA here is from genome assembly GCA_032199755.1 of Ambrosia artemisiifolia. Lineage (NCBI taxonomy): Eukaryota > Viridiplantae > Streptophyta > Magnoliopsida > Asterales > Asteraceae > Ambrosia > Ambrosia artemisiifolia. The sequence goes on along the minus strand of JAQQBG010000589.1, from coordinate 24,135 downwards.
TTGTGGGATTCACTGGGTAAGGTTGTTGTTGTTGTTTGTTGTTGTTTTCTATTTTTAGTAGAAAACGAGCGATTTTTAAATCGATTCACGGGTCAATTTGGGGAGTAATTACGCTATTCTGCAGTTTCCAGACTCAGTTTTTATGACCTAGGAAGACGTTTTGCCAAAAAAAATCAAAGTTTGGTTCGCGGCAGTACGGACCCATTTTCACACCACTTTCTATTTTTAGCAGAAAACGAGCGATTTTTTAAATCGATTCACGGGTCAATTTGGGGAGTAATTACGCTATTCTGCAGCTTCCAGACTTAGTTTTTATGGCCTAGGAACACGTTTTGCCAAAAAAATCAAAGTTTGGTTCGCGGCAGTACGGACCCATTTTCACACCACTTTCTATTTTTTGCAGAAAACGAGCGATTTTTAAATCGATTCACGGGTCAATTTGGGGAGTAATTACGCTATTCTGCAGTTTCCAGACTCAGTTTTTATGGCCTAGGAACACGTTTTGCCAAAAAAATCAAAGTTTGGTTCGCGGCAGTACGGACCCATTTTCACACCACTTTCTATTTTTAGCAGAAAACGAGCGATTTTTAAATCGATTCACGGGTCAATTTGGGGAGTAATTACGCTATTCTGCAGCTTCCAGACTCAGTTTTTATGGCCTAGGAACACGTTTTGCCAAAAAAAATCAAGTTTTGGTTCGCGGCAGTACGGACCCATTTTCACACCACTTTCTATTTTTAGCAGAAAACGAGCGATTTTTAAATCGATTCACGGGTCAATTTGGGGAGTAATTACGCTATTCTGCAGCTTCCAGACTCAGTTTTTATGGCCTAGGAACACGTTTTGCTAAAAAAATCAAGTTTGGTTCGCGGCAGTACGGACCCATTTTCACACCACTTTCTATTTTTAGCAGAAAACGAGCGATTTTTAAATCGATTCACGGGTCAATTTGGGGAGTAATTACGCTATTCTGCAGCTTCCAGACTCAGTTTTTATGGCCCAGGAACACGTTTTGCAGAAAAAAATCAAAGTTTGGTTCGCGGCAGTACGGACCCATTTTCACACCACTTTCTATTTTTAGCAGAAAACGAGCGATTTTTAAATCGATTCACGGGTCAATTTGGGGAGTAATTACGCTATTCTGCAGCTTCCAGACTCAGTTTTTATGGCCTAGGAACACGTTTTGCCAAAAAAAATCAAAGTTTGGTTCGCGGCAGTACGGACCCATTTTCACACCACTTTCTATTTTTAGCAGAAAACGAGCGATTTTTAAATCGATTCACGGGTTAATTTGGGGAGTAATTACGCCATTCTGCAGCTTCCAGACTCAGTTTTTATGGCCTAGGAACACGTTTTGCCAAAAAAAATCAAAGTTTGGTTCGCGGCAAGACGGACCCATTTTCACACCACTTTCTATTTTTAGTAGAAAACGAGCGATTTTTAAATCGATTCACGGGTCAATTTGGGGAGTAATTACGCTATTCTGCAGCTTCCAGACTCGGTTTTTATGGCCTAGGAACACGTTTTGCCAAAAAAAAATCAAAGTTTGGTTCGCGGCAGTACGGACCCATTTTCAAACCACTTTCTATTTTTAGCAGAAAACGAGCGATTTTTAAATCGATTCACGGGTCAATTTGGGGAGTAATTACGCTATTCTGCAGCTTCCAGACTCAGTTTTTATGGCCTAGGAACACGTTTTGCCAAAAAAAATCAAAGTTTGGTTCGCGGCAGTACGGAACTATTTTCACACCACTTTCTATTTTTAGCAGAAAACGAGCGATTTTTAAATCGATTCACGGGTCAATTTGGGGAGTAATTACGCTATTCTGCAGCTTCCAGACTCAGTTTTTATGGCCTAGGAACACGTTTTGCCAAAAAAAATCAAAGTTTGGTTCGCGGCAGTACGGACCCATTTTCACACCACTTTCTATTTTTAGCAGAAAACGAGCGATTTTTAAATCGATTCACGGGTCAATTTAGGGAGTAATTACGCTATTCTGCAGCTTACAGACTCAGTTTTTATGGCCTAGGAACACGTTTTGCCAAAAAAAATCAAAGTTTGGTTCGCGGCAGTACGGACCCATTTTCACACCACTTTCTATTTTTTGCAGAAAACGAGCGATTTTTAAATCGATTCACGGGTCAATTTGGGGAGTAATTACGCCATTCTGCAGCTTCCAGACTCAGTTTTTATGGCCTAGGAACACGTTTTGCCAAAAAAAATCAAAGTTTGGTTCGCGGCAGTACGGACCCATTTTCACACCACTTTCTATTTTTAGCAGAAAACGAGCGATTTTTAAATCGATTCACGGGTCAATTTGGGGAGTAATTACGCTATTCTGCAGTTTCCAGACTCAGTTTTTATGACCTAGGAAGACGTTTTGCCAAAAAAAATCAAAGTTTGGTTCGCGGCAGTACGGACCCATTTTCACACCACTTTCTATTTTTAGCAGAAAACGAGCGATTTTTAAATCGATTCACGGGTCAATTTTGGGAGTAATTACGCTATTCTGCAGCTTCCAGACTCAGTTTTTATGGCCTAGGAACACGTTTTGCCAAAAAAAATCAAAATTTGGTTCGCGGCAGTACGGACCCATTTTCACACCACTTTCTATTTTTTGCAGAAAACGAGCGATTTTTAAATCGATTCACGGGTCAATTTGGGGAGTAATTACGCTATTCTGCAGTTTCCAGACTCAGTTTTTATGGCCTAGGAACACGTTTTGCCAAAAAAATCAAAGTTTGGTTCGCGGCAGTACGGACCCATTTTCACACCACTTTCTATTTTTAGCAGAAAACGAGCGATTTTTAAATCGATTCACGGGTCAATTTGGGGAGTAATTACGCTATTCTGCAGCTTCCAGACTCAGTTTTTATGGCCTAGGAACACGTTTTGCCAAAAAAAATCAAAGTTTGGTTCGCGGCAGTACGGACCCATTTTCACACCACTTTCTATTTTTAGCAGAAAACGAGCGATTTTTAAATCGATTCACGGGTCAATTTGGGGAGTAATTACGCTATTCTGCAGCTTCCAGACTCAGTTTTTATGGCCTAGGAACACGTTTTGCTAAAAAAAATCAAAGTTTGGTTCGCGGCAGTACGGACCCATTTTCACACCACTTTCTATTTTTAGCAGAAAACGAGCGATTTTTAAATCGATTCACGGGTCAATTTGGGGAGTAATTACGCTATTCTGCAGCTTCCAGACTCAGTTTTTATGGCCCAGGAACACGTTTTGCAGAAAAAAATCAAAGTTTGGTTCGCGGCAGTACGGACCCATTTTCACACCACTTTCTATTTTTAGCAGAAAACGAGCGATTTTTAAATCGATTCACGGGTCAATTTGGGGAGTAATTACGCTATTCTGCAGCTTCCAGACTCAGTTTTTATGGCCTAGGAACACGTTTTGCCAAAAAAAATCAAAGTTTGGTTCGCGGCAGTACGGACCCATTTTCACACCACTTTCTATTTTTAGCAGAAAACGAGCGATTTTTAAATCGATTCACGGGTTAATTTGGGGAGTAATTACGCCATTCTGCAGCTTCCAGACTCAGTTTTTATGGCCTAGGAACACGTTTTGCCAAAAAAAATCAAAGTTTGGTTCGCGGCAAGACGGACCCATTTTCACACCACTTTCTATTTTTAGTAGAAAACGAGCGATTTTTAAATCGATTCACGGGTCAATTTGGGGAGTAATTACGCTATTCTGCAGCTTCCAGACTCGGTTTTTATGGCCTAGGAACACGTTTTGCCAAAAAAAAATCAAAGTTTGGTTCGCGGCAGTACGGACCCATTTTCAAACCACTTTCTATTTTTAGCAGAAAACGAGCGATTTTTAAATCGATTCACGGGTCAATTTGGGGAGTAATTACGCTATTCTGCAGCTTCCAGACTCAGTTTTTATGGCCTAGGAACACGTTTTGCCAAAAAAAATCAAAGTTTGGTTCGCGGCAGTACGGAACTATTTTCACACCACTTTCTATTTTTAGCAGAAAACGAGCGATTTTTAAATCGATTCACGGGTCAATTTGGGGAGTAATTACGCTATTCTGCAGCTTCCAGACTCAGTTTTTATGGCCTAGGAACACGTTTTGCCAAAAAAAATCAAAGTTTGGTTCGCGGCAGTACGGACCCATTTTCACACCACTTTCTATTTTTAGCAGAAAACGAGCGATTTTTAAATCGATTCACGGGTCAATTTAGGGAGTAATTACGCTATTCTGCAGCTTACAGACTCAGTTTTTATGGCCTAGGAACACGTTTTGCCAAAAAAAATCAAAGTTTGGTTCGCGGCAGTACGGACCCATTTTCACACCACTTTCTATTTTTTGCAGAAAACGAGCGATTTTTAAATCGATTCACGGGTCAATTTGGGGAGTAATTACGCCATTCTGCAGCTTCCAGACTCAGTTTTTATGGCCTAGGAACACGTTTTGCCAAAAAAAATCAAAGTTTGGTTCGCGGCAGTACGGACCCATTTTCACACCACTTTCTATTTTTAGCAGAAAACGAGCGATTTTTAAATCGATTCACGGGTCAATTTGGGGAGTAATTACGCTATTCTGCAGTTTCCAGACTCAGTTTTTATGACCTAGGAAGACGTTTTGCCAAAAAAAATCAAAGTTTGGTTCGCGGCAGTACGGACCCATTTTCACACCACTTTCTATTTTTAGCAGAAAACGAGCGATTTTTAAATCGATTCACGGGTCAATTTTGGGAGTAATTACGCTATTCTGCAGCTTCCAGACTCAGTTTTTATGGCCTAGGAACACGTTTTGCCAAAAAAAATCAAAATTTGGTTCGCGGCAGTACGGACCCATTTTCACACCACTTTCTATTTTTAGCAGAAAACGAGCGATTTTTAAATCGATTCACGGGTCAATTTGGGGAGTAATTACGCTATTCTGCAGCTTCCAGACTCAGTTTTTATGGCCTAGGAACACGTTTTGCCAAAAAAAATCAAAATTTGGTTCGCGGCAGTACGAACCCATTTTCACACCACTTTCTATTTTTAGCAGAAAACGAGCGATTTTTAAATCGATTCACGGGTCAATTTGGGGAGTAATTACGCTATTCTGCAGCTTCCAGACTCAGTTTTTATGGCCTAGGAACACGTTTTGCCAAAAAAAATCAAAGTTTGGTTCGCGGCAGTATGGACCCATTTTCACACCACTTTCTATATTTAGCAGAAAACGAGCGATTTTTAAATCAATTCACGGGTCAACTTGGGGAGTAATTACGCTATTCTGAAACTTCCAGACTCAGTTTTTATGGCCTAGGAACACGTTTTGCCAAAAAAAATCAAAGTTTGGTTCGCGGCAGTACGGACCCATTTTCACACCACTTTCTATTTTTAGTAGGTCGAGCCGGGGGTCTCTATGGAAGCAGCCTCTTTATCTGCAAGGATAAAGGAAAGGTCTGCCGACATCTCACCCTCCCCAGACCCTACTCTTAGCCTTGCTAATTGTGGGATTCACTGGGTAAGGTTGTTGTTGTTGTTTGTTGTTGTTTTCTATTTTTAGTAGAAAACGAGCGATTTTTAAATCGATTCACGGGTCAATTTGGGGAGTAATTACGCTATTCTGCAGTTTCCAGACTCGGTTTTTATGACCTAGGAAGACGTTTTGCCAAAAAAAATCAAAGTTTGGTTCGCGGCAGTACGGACCCATTTTCACACCACTTTCTATTTTTAGCAGAAAACGAGCGATTTTTAAATCGATTCACGGGTCAATTTGGGGAGTAATTACGCTATTCTGCAGCTTCCAGACTTAGTTTTTATGGCCTAGGAACACGTTTTGCCAAAAAAAATCAAAGTTTGGTTCGCGGCAGTACGGACCCATTTTCACACCACTTTCTATTTTTTGCAGAAAACGAGCGATTTTTAAATCGATTCACGGGTCAATTTGGGGAGTAATTACGCTATTCTGCAGTTTCCAGACTCAGTTTTTATGGCCTAGGAACACGTTTTGCCAAAAAAAATCAAAGTTTGGTTCGCGGCAGTACGGACCCATTTTCACACCGCTTTCTATTTTTAGCAGAAAACGAGCGATTTTTAAATCGATTCACGGGTCAATTTGGGGAGTAATTACGCTATTCTGCAGCTTCCAGACTCACTTTTTATGGCCTAGGAACACGTTTTGCCAAAAAAAATCAAAGTTTGGTTCGCGGCAGTACGGACCCATTTTCACACCACTTTCTATTTTTAGCAGAAAACGAGCGATTTTTAAATCGATTCACGGGTCAATTTGGGGAGTAATTACGCTATTCTGCAGCTTCCAGACTCAGTTTTTATGGCCTAGGAACACGTTTTGCTAAAAAAAATCAAAGTTTGGTTCGCGGCAGTACGGACCCATTTTCACACCACTTTCTATTTTTAGCAGAAAACGAGCGATTTTTAAATCGATTCACGGGTCAATTTGGGGAGTAATTACGCTATTCTGCAGCTTCCAGACTCAGTTTTTATGGCCCAGGAACACGTTTTGCCAAAAAAAATCAAAGTTTGGTTCGCGGCAGTACGGACCCATTTTCACACCACTTTCTATTTTTAGCAGAAAACGAGCGATTTTTAAATCGATTCACGGGTCAATTTGGGGAGTAATTACGCTATTCTGCAGCTTCCAGACTCAGTTTTTATGGCCTAGGAACACGTTTTGCCAAAAAAAATCAAAGTTTGGTTCGCGGCAGTACGGACCCATTTTCACACCACTTTCTATTTTTAGCAGAAAACGAGCGATTTTTAAATCGATTCACGGGTTAATTTGGGGAGTAATTACGCCATTCTGCAGCTTCCAGACTCAGTTTTTATGGCCTAGGAACACGTTTTGCCAAAAAAAATCAAAGTTTGGTTCGCGGCAAGACGGACCCATTTTCACACCACTTTCTATTTTTAGTAGAAAACGAGCGATTTTTAAATCGATTCACGGGTCAATTTGGGGAGTAATTACGCTATTCTGCAGCTTCCGGACTCGGTTTTTATGGCCTATGAACACGTTTTGGCAAAAAAAATCAAAGTTTGGTTCGCGGCAGTACGGACCCATTTTCAAACCACTTTCTATTTTTAGCAGAAAACGAGCGATTTTTAAATCGATTCACGGGTCAATTTGGGGAGTAATTACGCTATTCTGCAGCTTCCAGACTCAGTTTTTATGGCCTAGGAACACGTTTTGCCAAAAAAAATCAAAGTTTGGTTCGCGGCAGTACGGAACTATTTTCACACCACTTTCTATTTTTAGCAGAAAACGAGCGATTTTTAAATCGATTCACGGGTCAATTTGGGGAGTAATTACGCTATTCTGCAGCTTCCAGACTCAGTTTTTATGGCCTAGGAACACGTTTTGCCAAAAAAAAATCAAAGTTTGGTTCGCGGCAGTACGGACCCATTTTCACACCACTTTCTATTTTTAGCAGAAAACGAGCGATTTTTTAAATCGATTCACGGGTCAATTTAGGGAGTAATTACGCTATTCTGCAGCTTCCAGACTCAGTTTTTATGGCCTAGGAACACGTTTTGCCAAAAAAAATCAAAGTTTGGTTCGCGGCAGTACGGACCCATTTTCACACCACTTTCTATTTTTTGCAGAAAACGAGCGATTTTTAAATCGATTCACGGGTCAATTTGGGGAGTAATTACGCCATTCTGCAGCTTCCAGACTCAGTTTTTATGGCCTAGGAACACGTTTTGCCAAAAAAAATCAAAGTTTGGTTCGCGGCAGTACGGACCCATTTTCACACCACTTTCTATTTTTAGCAGAAAACGAGCGATTTTTAAATCGATTCACGGGTCAATTTGGGGAGTAATTACGCTATTCTGCAGTTTCCAGACTCAGTTTTTATGACCTAGGAAGACGTTTTGCCAAAAAAAAATCAAAGTTTGGTTCGCGGCAGTACGGACCCATTTTCACACCACTTTCTATTTTTAGCAGAAAACGAGCGATTTTTAAATCGATTCACGGGTCAATTTTGGGAGTAATTACGCTATTCTGCAGCTTCCAGACTCAGTTTTTATGGCCTAGGAACACGTTTTGCCAAAAAAAATCAAAATTTGGTTCGCGGCAGTACGGACCCATTTTCACACCACTTTCTATTTTTAGCAGAAAACGAGCGATTTTTAAATCGATTCACGGGTCAATTTGGGGAGTAATTACGCTATTCTGCAGCTTCCAGACTCAGTTTTTATGGCCTAGGAACACGTTTTGCCAAAAAAAATCAAAGTTTGGTTCGCGGCAGTATGGACCCATTTTCACACCACTTTCTATATTTAGCAGAAAACGAGCGATTTTTAAATCAATTCACGGGTCAACTTGGGGAGTAATTACGCTATTCTGAAACTTCCAGACTCAGTTTTTATGGCCTAGGAACACGTTTTGCCAAAAAAAATCAAAGTTTGGTTCGTGGCAGTACGGACCCATTTTCACACCACTTTCTATTTTTAGTAGGTCGAGCCGGGGGTCTCTATGGAAGCAGCCTCTTTATCTGCAAGGATAAAGGAAAGGTCTGCCGACATCTCACCCTCCCCAGACCCTACTCTTAGCCTTGCTAATTGTGGGATTCACTGGGTAAGGTTGTTGTTGTTGTTTGTTGTTGTTTTCTATTTTTAGTAGAAAACGAGCGATTTTTAAATCGATTCACGGGTCAATTTGGGGAGTAATTACGCTATTCTGCAGTTTCCAGACTCAGTTTTTATGACCTAGGAAGACGTTTTGCCAAAAAAAATCAAAGTTTGGTTCGCGGCAGTACGGACCCATTTTCACACCACTTTCTATTTTTAGCAGAAAACGAGCGATTTTTAAATCGATTCACGGGTCAATTTGGGGAGTAATTACGCTATTCTGCAGCTTCCAGACTTAGTTTTTATGGCCTAGGAACACGTTTTGCCAAAAAAAATCAAAGTTTGGTTCGCGGCAGTACGGACCCATTTTCACACCACTTTCTATTTTTTGCAGAAAACGAGCGATTTTTAAATCGATTCACGGGTCAATTTGGGGAGTAATTACGCTATTCTGCAGTTTCCAGACTCAGTTTTTATGGCCTAGGAACACGTTTTGCCAAAAAAAATCAAAGTTTGGTTCGCGGCAGTACGGACCCATTTTCACACCACTTTCTATTTTTAGCAGAAAACGAGCGATTTTTAAATCGATTCACGGGTCAATTTGGGGAGTAATTACGCTATTCTGCAGCTTCCAGACTCAGTTTTTTATGGCCTAGGAACACGTTTTGCCAAAAAAAATCAAAGTTTGGTTCGCGGCAGTACGGACCCATTTTCACACCACTTTCTATTTTTAGCAGAAAACGAGCGATTTTTAAATCGATTCACGGGTCAATTTTGGGAGTAATTACGCTATTCTGCAGCTTCCAGACTCAGTTTTTATGGCCTAGGAACACGTTTTGCCAAAAAAAATCAAAATTTGGTTCGCGGCAGTACGGACCCATTTTCACACCACTTTCTATTTTTAGCAGAAAACGAGCGATTTTTAAATCGATTCACGGGTCAATTTGGGGAGTAATTACGCTATTCTGCAGCTTCCAGACTCAGTTTTTATGGCCTAGGAACACGTTTTGCCAAAAAAAATCAAAGTTTGGTTCGCGGCAGTATGGACCCATTTTCACACCACTTTCTATATTTAGCAGAAAACGAGCGATTTTTAAATCAATTCACGGGTCAACTTGGGGAGTAATTACGCTATTCTGAAACTTCCAGACTCAGTTTTTATGGCCTAGGAACACGTTTTGCCAAAAAAAATCAAAGTTTGGTTCGCGGCAGTACGGACCCATTTTCACACCACTTTCTATTTTTAGTAGGTCGAGCCGGGGGGTCTCTATGGAAGCAGCCTCTTTATCTGCAAGGATAAAGGAAAGGTCTGCCGACATCTCACCCTCCCCAGACCCTACTCTTAGCCTTGCTAATTGTGGGATTCACTGGGTAAGGTTGTTGTTGTTGTTTGTTGTTGTTTTCTATTTTTAGTAGAAAACGAGCGATTTTTAAATCGATTCACGGGTCAATTTGGGGAGTAATTACGCTATTCTGCAGTTTCCAGACTCAGTTTTTATGACCTAGGAAGACGTTTTGCCAAAAAAAATCAAAGTTTGGTTCGCGGCAGTACGGACCCATTTTCACACCACTTTCTATTTTTAGCAGAAAACGAGCGATTTTTAAATCGATTCACGGGTCAATTTGGGGAGTAATTACGCTATTCTGCAGCTTCCAGACTTAGTTTTTATGGCCTAGGAACACGTTTTGCCAAAAAAAATCAAAGTTTGGTTCGCGGCAGTACGGACCCATTTTCACACCACTTTCTATTTTTTGCAGAAAACGAGCGATTTTTAAATCGATTCACGGGTCAATTTGGGGAGTAATTACGCTATTCTGCAGTTTCCAGACTCAGTTTTTATGGCCTAGGAACACGTTTTGCCAAAAAAAATCAAAGTTTGGTTCGCGGCAGTACGGACCCATTTTCACACCACTTTCTATTTTTAGCAGAAAACGAGCGATTTTTAAATCGATTCACGGGTCAATTTGGGGAGTAATTACGCTATTCTGCAGCTTCCAGACTCAGTTTTTATGGCCTAGGAACACGTTTTGCCAAAAAAAATCAAAGTTTGGTTCGCGGCAGTACGGACCCATTTTCACACCACTTTCTATTTTTAGCAGAAAACGAGCGATTTTTAAATCGATTCACGGGTCAATTTGGGGAGTAATTACGCTATTCTGCAGCTTCCAGACTCAGTTTTTATGGCCTAGGAACACGTTTTGCCAAAAAAAATCAAAGTTTGGTTCGCGGCAAGACGGACCCATTTTCACACCACTTTCTATTTTTAGCAGAAAACGAGCGATTTTTAAATCAATTCACGGGTCAATTTGGGGAGTAATTACGCTATTATGCAGCTTCCAGACTCAGTTTTTATGGCCTAGGAACACGTTTTGCCAAAAAAAATCAAAGTTTGGTTCGCGGCAGTACGGACCCATTTTCACACCACTTTCTATTTTTAGCAGAAAACGAGCGATTTTTAAATCGATTCACGGGTCAATTTGGGGAGTAATTACGCTATTCTGCAGCTTCCAGACTCAGTTTTTATGGCCTAGGAACACGTTTTGCCAAAAAAAATCAAAGTTTGGTTCGCGGCAAGACGGACCCATTTTCACACCACTTTCTATTTTTAGCAGAAAACGAGCGATTTTTAAATCAATTCACGGGTCAATTTGGGGAGTAATTACGCTATTATGCAGCTTCCAGACTCAGTTTTTATGGCCTAGGAACACGTTTTGCCAAAAAAAATCAAAGTTTGGTTCGCGGCAGTACGGACCCATTTTCACACCACTTTCTATTTTTTGCAGAAAACGAGCGATTTTTAAATCGATTCACGGGTCAATTTGGGGAGTAATTACGCTATTCTGCAGCTTCCAGACTCAGTTTTTATGGCCTAGGAACACGTTTTGCCAAAAAAAAATCAAAGTTTGGTTCGCGGCAGTACGGACCCATTTTCACACCACTTTCTATTTTTAGCAGAAAACGAGCGATTTTTAAATCGATTCACGGGTCAATTTGGGGAGTAATTACGCTATTCTGCAGCTTCCAGACTCAGTTTTTATGGCCTAGGAACACGTTTTGCCAAAAAAAATCAAAGTTTGGTTCGCGGCAGTATAGACCCATTTTCACACCACTTTCTATATTTAGCAGAAAACGAGCGATTTTTAAATCAATTCACGGGTCAACTTGGGGAGTAATTACGCTATTCTGCAGCTTCCAGACTCAGTTTTTATGGCCTAGGAACACGTTTTGCCAAAAAAAATCAAAGTTTGGTTCGCGGCAGTACGGACCCATTTTCACACCACTTTCTATTTTTAGCAGAAAACGAGCGATTTTTAAATCGATTCACGGGTCAATTTGGGGAGTAATTACGCTATTCTGCAGCTTCCAGACTCAGTTTTTATGGCTTAGGAACACGTTTTTCCAAAAAAAATTAAAGTTTGGTTCGCGGCAGTACGGACCCATTTTCACACCACTTTCTATTTTTAGCAGAAAACGAGCGATTTTTAAATCGATTCACGGGTCAATTTGTGGAGTAATTACGCTATTCTGCAGCTTCCAGACTCAGTTTTTATGGCCTAGGAACACGTTTTGCCAAAAAAAATCAAAGTTTGGTTCGCGGCAGTACGGACCCATTTTCACACCACTTTCTATTTTTAGCAGAAAACGAGCGATTTTTAAATCGATTCACGGGTCAATTTGTGGAGTAATTACGCTATTCTGCAGCTTCCAGACTCAGTTTTTATGGCCTAGGAACACGTTTTGCCAAAAAAAATCAAAGTTTGGTTCGCGGCAGTACGGACCCATTTTCACACCACTTTCTATTTTTAGCAGAAAACGAGCGATTTTTAAATCGATTCACGGGTCAATTTGGGGAGTAATTACGCTATTCTGCAGCTTCCAGACTCAGTTTTTATGGCCTAGGAACACGTTTTGCCAAAAAAAATCAAAGTTTGGTTCGCGGCAGTACGGACCCATTTTCACACCACTTTCTATTTTTAGCAGAAAACGAGCGATTTTTAAATCGATTCACGGGTCAATTTGGGGAGTAATTACGCTATTCTGCAGCTTCCAGACTCAGTTTTTATGGCCTAGGAACACGTTTTGCCAAAAAAAATCAAAGTTTGGTTCGCGGCAAGACGGACCCATTTTCACACCACTTTCTATTTTTAGCAGAAAACGAGCGATTTTTAAATCAATTCACGGGTCAATTTGGGGAGTAATTACGCTATTATGCAGCTTCCAGACTCAGTTTTTATGGCCTAGGAACATGTTTTGCCAAAAAAAATCAAAGTTTGGTTCGCGGCAGTACGGACCCATTTTCACACCACTTTCTATTTTTTGCAGAAAACGAGCGATTTTTAAATCGATTCACGGGTCAATTTGGGGAGTAATTACGCTATTCTGCAGCTTCCAAACTCAGTTTTTATGGCCTAGGAACACGTTTTGCCAAAAAAAATCAAAGTTTGGTTCGCGGCAGTACGGACCCATTTTCACACCACTTTCTATTTTTAGCAGAAAACGAGCGATTTTTAAATCGATTCACGGGTCAATTTGGGGAGTAATTACGCTATTCTGCAGCTTCCAGACTCAGTTTTTATGGCCTAGGAACACGTTTTGCCAAAAAAAATCAAAGTTTGGTTCGCGGCAGTATGGACCCATTTTCACACCACTTTCTATATTTAGCAGAAAACGAGCGATTTTTAAATCAATTCACGGGTCAACTTGGGGAGTAATTACGCTATTCTGCAGCTTCCAGACTCAGTTTTTATGGCCTAGGAACACGTTTTGCCAAAAAAAATCAAAGTTTGGTTCGCGGCAGTACGGACCCATTTTCACACCACTTTCTATTTTTAGCAGAAAACGAGCGATTTTTAAATCGATTCACGGGTCAATTTGGGGAGTAATTACGCTATTCTGCAGCTTCCAGACTCAGTTTTTATGGCTTAGGAACACGTTTTTCCAAAAAAAAATTAAAGTTTGGTTCGCGGCAGTACGGACCCATTTTCACACCACTTTCTATTTTTAGCAGAAAACGAGCGATTTTTAAATCGATTCACGGGTCAATTTGTGGAGTAATTACGCTATTCTGCAGCTTCCAGACTCAGTTTTTATGGCCTAGGAACACGTTTTGCCAAAAAAAATCAAAGTTTGGTTCGCGGCAGTACGGACCCATTTTCACACCACTTTCTATTTTTAGCAGAAAACGAGCGATTTTTAAATCGATTCACGGGTCAATTTGGGGAGTAATTACGCTATTCTGCAGCTTCCAGACTCAGTTTTTATGGCCTAGGAACACGTTTTGCCAAAAAAAAATCAAAGTTTGGTTCGCGGCAGTACGGACCCATTTTCACACAACTTTCTATATTTAGCAGAAAACGATCGATTTTTAAATCAATTCACGGGTCAACTTGGGGAGTAATTACGCTATTCTGAAACTTCCAGACTCAGTTTTTATGGCCTAGGAACACGTTTTGCCAAAAAAAATCAAAGTTTGGTTCGCGGCAGTACGGACCCATTTTCACACCACTTTCTATTTTTAGCAGAAAACGAGCGATTTTTAAATCGATTCACGGGTCAATTTGGGGAGTAATTACGCTATTCTGCAGTTTCCAGACTCAGTTTTTATGACCTAGGAAGACGTTTTGCCAAAAAAATCAAAGTTTGGTTCGCGGCAAGACGGACCCATTTTCACACCACTTTCTATTTTTAGCAGAAAACGAGCGATTTTTAAATCAATTCACGGGTCAATTTGGGGAGTAATTACGCTATTATGCAGCTTCCAGACTCAGTTTTTATGGCCTAGGAACACGTTTTGCCAAAAAAAATCAAAGTTTGGTTCGCGGCAGTACGGACCCATTTTCACACCACTTTCTATTTTTTGCAGAAAACGAGCGATTTTTAAATCGATTCACGGGTCAATTTGGGGAGTAATTACGCTATTCTGTAGCTTCCAGACTCAGTTTTTATGGCCTAGGAACACGTTTTGCCAAAAAAAATCAAAGTTTGGTTCGCGGCAGTACGGACCCATTTTCACACCACTTTCTATTTTTAGCAGAAAACGAGCGATTTTTAAATCGATTCACGGGTCAATTTGGAGAGTAATTACGCTATTCTGCAGCTTCCAGACTCAGTTTTTATGGCCTAGGAACACGTTTTGCCAAAAAAAATCAAAGTTTGGTTCGCGGCAGTATGGACCCATTTTCACACCACTTTCTATATTTAGCAGAAAACGAGCGGTTTTTAAATCAATTCACGGGTCAACTTGGGGAGTAATTACGCTATTCTGCAGCTTCCAGACTCAGTTTTTATGGCCTAGGAACACGTTTTGCCAAAAAAAATCAAAGTTTGGTTCGCGGCAGTACGGACCCATTTTCACACCACTTTCTATTTTTAGCAGAAAACGAGCGATTTTTAAATCGATTCACGGGTCAATTTGGGGAGTAATTACGCTATTCTGCAGCTTCCAGACTCAGTTTTTATGGCTTAGGAACACGTTTTACCAAAAAAAATTAAAGTTTGGTTCGCGGCAGTACGGACCCATTTTCACACCACTTTCTATTTTTAGCAGAAAACGAGCGATTTTTAAATCGATTCACGGGTCAATTTGTGGAGTAATTACGCTATTCTGCAGCTTCCAGACTCAGTTTTTATGGCCTAGGAACACGTTTTGCCAAAAAAAATCAAAGTTTGGTTCGCGGCAGTACGGACCCATTTTCACACCACTTTCTATTTTTAGCAGAAAACGAGCGATTTTTAAATCGATTCACGGGTCAATTTGGGGAGTAATTACGCTATTCTGCAGCTTCCAGACTCAGTTTTTATGGCCTAGGAACACGTTTTGCCAAAAAAAATCAAAGTTTGTTTCGCGGCAGTACGGACCCATTTTCACACAACTTTCTATATTTAGCAGAAAACGATCGATTTTTTAAATCAATTCACGGGTCAACTTGGGGAGTAATTACGCTATTCTGAAACTTCCAGACTCAGTTTTTATGGCCTAGGAACACGTTTTGCCAAAAAAAAATCAAAGTTTGGTTCGCGGCAGTACGGACCCATTTTCACACCACTTTCTATTTTTAGCAGAAAACGAGCGATTTTTAAATCGATTCACGGGTCAATTTGGGGAGTAATTACGCTATTCTGCAGTTTCCAGACTCAGTTTTTATGACCTAGGAAGACGTTTTGCCAAAAAAAATCAAAGTTTGGTTCGCGGCAGTACGGACCCATTTTCACACCACTTTCTATTTTTAGCAGAAAACGAGCGATTTTTAAATCGATTCACGGGTCAATTTGGGGAGTAATTACGCTATTCTGCAGCTTCCAGACTCAGTTTTTATGGCTTAGGAACACGTTTTGCCAAAAAAAATCAAAGTTTGGTTCGCGGCAGTACGGACCCATTTTCACACCACTTTCTATTTTTAGCAGAAAACGAGCGATTTTTAAATCGATTCACGGGTCAATTTGTGGAGTAATTACGCT
Organism: Ambrosia artemisiifolia; assembly: GCA_032199755.1. Classification (NCBI taxonomy): domain Eukaryota; kingdom Viridiplantae; phylum Streptophyta; class Magnoliopsida; order Asterales; family Asteraceae; genus Ambrosia; species Ambrosia artemisiifolia. Next base: position 8,128 of record JAQQBG010000589.1, on the reverse strand, counting down.
ATTCTGCAGCTTCCAGACTCAGTTTTTATGGCCTAGGAACACGTTTTGCCAAAAAAAATCAAAGTTTGGTTCGCGGCAGTACGGACCCATTTTCACACCACTTTCTATTTTTAGCAGAAAACGAGCGATTTTTAAATCGATTCACGGGTCAATTTGGGGAGTAATTACGCTATTCTGCAGCTTCCAGACTCAGTTTTTATGGCCTAGGAACACGTTTTGCCAAAAAAAATCAAAGTTTGGTTCGCGGCAGTACGGACCCATTTTCACACCACTTTCTATTTTTAGCAGAAAACGAGCGATTTTTAAATCGATTCACGGGTCAATTTGGGGAGTAATTACGCTATTCTGCAGCTTCCAGACTCAGTTTTTATGGCCTAGGAACACGTTTTGCCAAAAAAAATCAAAGTTTGGTTCGCGGCAAGACGGACCCATTTTCACACCACTTTCTATTTTTAGCAGAAAACGAGCGATTTTTAAATCAATTCACGGGTCAATTTGGGGAGTAATTACGCTATTATGCAGCTTCCAGACTCAGTTTTTATGGCCTAGGAACATGTTTTGCCAAAAAAAATCAAAGTTTGGTTCGCGGCAGTACGGACCCATTTTCACACCACTTTCTATTTTTTGCAGAAAACGAGCGATTTTTAAATCGATTCACGGGTCAATTTGGGGAGTAATTACGCTATTCTGCAGCTTCCAAACTCAGTTTTTATGGCCTAGGAACACGTTTTGCCAAAAAAAATCAAAGTTTGGTTCGCGGCAGTACGGACCCATTTTCACACCACTTTCTATTTTTAGCAGAAAACGAGCGATTTTTAAATCGATTCACGGGTCAATTTGGGGAGTAATTACGCTATTCTGCAGCTTCCAGACTCAGTTTTTATGGCCTAGGAACACGTTTTGCCAAAAAAAATCAAAGTTTGGTTCGCGGCAGTATGGACCCATTTTCACACCACTTTCTATATTTAGCAGAAAACGAGCGATTTTTAAATCAATTCACGGGTCAACTTGGGGAGTAATTACGCTATTCTGCAGCTTCCAGACTCAGTTTTTATGGCCTAGGAACACGTTTTGCCAAAAAAAATCAAAGTTTGGTTCGCGGCAGTACGGACCCATTTTCACACCACTTTCTATTTTTAGCAGAAAACGAGCGATTTTTAAATCGATTCACGGGTCAATTTGGGGAGTAATTACGCTATTCTGCAGCTTCCAGACTCAGTTTTTATGGCTTAGGAACACGTTTTTCCAAAAAAAAATTAAAGTTTGGTTCGCGGCAGTACGGACCCATTTTCACACCACTTTCTATTTTTAGCAGAAAACGAGCGATTTTTAAATCGATTCACGGGTCAATTTGTGGAGTAATTACGCTATTCTGCAGCTTCCAGACTCAGTTTTTATGGCCTAGGAACACGTTTTGCCAAAAAAAATCAAAGTTTGGTTCGCGGCAGTACGGACCCATTTTCACACCACTTTCTATTTTTAGCAGAAAACGAGCGATTTTTAAATCGATTCACGGGTCAATTTGGGGAGTAATTACGCTATTCTGCAGCTTCCAGACTCAGTTTTTATGGCCTAGGAACACGTTTTGCCAAAAAAAATCAAAGTTTGGTTCGCGGCAGTACGGACCCATTTTCACACAACTTTCTATATTTAGCAGAAAACGATCGATTTTTAAATCAATTCACGGGTCAACTTGGGGAGTAATTACGCTATTCTGAAACTTCCAGACTCAGTTTTTATGGCCTAGGAACACGTTTTGCCAAAAAAAATCAAAGTTTGGTTCGCGGCAGTACGGACCCATTTTCACACCACTTTCTATTTTTAGCAGAAAACGAGCGATTTTTAAATCGATTCACGGGTCAATTTGGGGAGTAATTACGCTATTCTGCAGTTTCCAGACTCAGTTTTTATGACCTAGGAAGACGTTTTGCCAAAAAAATCAAAGTTTGGTTCGCGGCAAGACGGACCCATTTTCACACCACTTTCTATTTTTAGCAGAAAACGAGCGATTTTTAAATCAATTCACGGGTCAATTTGGGGAGTAATTACGCTATTATGCAGCTTCCAGACTCAGTTTTTATGGCCTAGGAACACGTTTTGCCAAAAAAAATCAAAGTTTGGTTCGCGGCAGTACGGACCCATTTTCACACCACTTTCTATTTTTTGCAGAAAACGAGCGATTTTTAAATCGATTCACGGGTCAATTTGGGGAGTAATTACGCTATTCTGTAGCTTCCAGACTCAGTTTTTATGGCCTAGGAACACGTTTTGCAAAAAAAAATCAAAGTTTGGTTCGCGGCAGTACGGACCCATTTTCACACCACTTTCTATTTTTAGCAGAAAACGAGCGATTTTTAAATCGATTCACGGGTCAATTTGGAGAGTAATTACGCTATTCTGCAGCTTCCAGACTCAGTTTTTATGGCCTAGGAACACGTTTTGCCAAAAAAAATCAAAGTTTGGTTCGCGGCAGTATGGACCCATTTTCACACCACTTTCTATATTTAGCAGAAAACGAGCGGTTTTTAAATCAATTCACGGGTCAACTTGGGGAGTAATTACGCTATTCTGCAGCTTCCAGACTCAGTTTTTATGGCCTAGGAACACGTTTTGCCAAAAAAAAATCAAAGTTTGGTTCGCGGCAGTACGGACCCATTTTCACACCACTTTCTATTTTTAGCAGAAAACGAGCGATTTTTAAATCGATTCACGGGTCAATTTGGGGAGTAATTACGCTATTCTGCAGCTTCCAGACTCAGTTTTTATGGCTTAGGAACACGTTTTTCCAAAAAAAATTAAAGTTTGGTTCGCGGCAGTACGGACCCATTTTCACACCACTTTCTATTTTTAGCAGAAAACGAGCGATTTTTAAATCGATTCACGGGTCAATTTGTGGAGTAATTACGCTATTCTGCAGCTTCCAGACTCAGTTTTTATGGCCTAGGAACACGTTTTGCCAAAAAAAATCAAAGTTTGGTTCGCGGCAGTACGGACCCATTTTCACACCACTTTCTATTTTTAGCAGAAAACGAGCGATTTTTAAATCGATTCACGGGTCAATTTGGGGAGTAATTACGCTATTCTGCAGCTTCCAGACTCAGTTTTTATGGCCTAGGAACACGTTTTGCCAAAAAAAATCAAAGTTTGGTTCGCGGCAGTACGGACCCATTTTCACACAACTTTCTATATTTAGCAGAAAACGATCGATTTTTAAATCAATTCACGGGTCAACTTGGGGAGTAATTACGCTATTCTGAAACTTCCAGACTCAGTTTTTATGGCCTAGGAACACGTTTTGCCAAAAAAAATCAAAGTTTGGTTCGCGGCAGTACGGACCCATTTTCACACCACTTTCTATTTTTAGCAGAAAACGAGCGATTTTTAAATCGATTCACGGGTCAATTTGGGGAGTAATTACGCTATTCTGCAGCTTCCAGACTCAGTTTTTATGGCCTATGAACACGTTTTGCCAAAAAAAATCAAAGTTTGGTTCGCAGCAGTACGGACCCATTTTCACACCACTTTCTATTTTTAGCAGAAAACGAGCGATTTTTAAATCGATTCACGGGTCAATTTGGGGAGTAATTACGCTATTCTGCAGCTTCCAGACTCAGTTTTTATGGCCTAGGAACACGTTTTGCCAAAAAAAATCAAAGTTTGGTTCGCGGCAGTACGGACCCATTTTCACACCACTTTCTATTTTTAGCAGAAAACGAGCGATTTTTAAATCGATTCACGGGTCAATTTGGGGAGTAATTACGCTATTCTGCAGCTTCCAGACTCAGTTTTTATGGCCTAGGAACACGTTTTGCTAAAAAAAATCAAAGTTTGGTTCGCGGCAGTACGGACCCATTTTCACACCACTTTCTATTTTTAGCAGAAAACGAGCGATTTTTAAATCGATTCACGGGTCAATTTGGGGAGTAATTACGCTATTCTGCAGCTTCCAGACTCAGTTTTTATGGCCTATGAACACGTTTTGCCAAAAAAAATCAAAGTTTGGTTCGCAGCAGTACGGACCCATTTTCACACCACTTTCTATTTTTAGCAGAAAACGAGCGATTTTTAAATCGATTCACGGGTCAATTTGGGGAGTAATTACGCTATTCTGCAGCTTCCAGACTCAGTTTTTATGGCCTAGGAACACGTTTTGCCAAAAAAAATCAAAGTTTGGTTCGCGGCAGTACGGACCCATTTTCACACCACTTTCTATTTTTAGCAGAAAACGAGCGATTTTTAAATCGATTCACGGGTCAATTTGGGGAGTAATTACGCTATTCTGCAGCTTCCAGACTCAGTTTTTATGGCCTAGGAACACGTTTTGCTAAAAAAAATCAAAGTTTGGTTCGCGGCAGTACGGACCCATTTTCACACCACTTTCTATTTTTAGCAGAAAACGAGCGATTTTTAAATCGATTCACGGGTCAATTTGGGGAGTAATTACGCTATTCTGCAGCTTCCAGACTCAGTTTTTATGGCCCAGGAACACGTTTTGCCAAAAAAAATCAAAGTTTGGTTCGCGGCAGTACGGACCCATTTTCACACCACTTTCTATTTTTAGCAGAAAACGAGCGATTTTTAAATCGATTCACGGGTCAATTTGGGGAGTAATTACGCTATTCTGCAGCTTCCAGACTCAGTTTTTATGGCCTAGGAACACGTTTTGCCAAAAAAAATCAAAGTTTGGTTCGCGGCAGTACGGACCCATTTTCACACCACTTTCTATTTTTAGCAGAAAACGAGCGATTTTTAAATCGATTCACGGGTTAATTTGGGGAGTAATTACGCCATTCTGCAGCTTCCAGACTCAGTTTTTTTGGCCTAGGAACACGTTTTGCCAAAAAAAATCAAAGTTTGGTTCGCGGCAAGACGGACCCATTTTCACACCACTTTCTATTTTTAGTAGAAAACGAGCGATTTTTAAATCGATTCACGGGTCAATTTGGGGAGTAATTACGCTATTCTGCAGCTTCCAGACTCGGTTTTTATGGCCTAGGAACACGTTTTGCCAAAAAAAAATCAAAGTTTGGTTCGCGGCAGTACGGACCCATTTTCAAACCACTTTCTATTTTTAGCAGAAAACGAGCGATTTTTAAATCGATTCACGGGTCAATTTGGGGAGTAATTACGCTATTCTGCAGCTTCCAGACTCAGTTTTTATGGCCTAGGAACACGTTTTGCCAAAAAAAATCAAAGTTTGGTTCGCGGCAGTACGGAACTATTTTCACACCACTTTCTATTTTTAGCAGAAAACGAGCGATTTTTAAATCGATTCACGGGTCAATTTGGGGAGTAATTACGCTATTCTGCAGCTTCCAGACTCAGTTTTTATGGCCTAGGAACACGTTTTGCCAAAAAAAATCAAAGTTTGGTTCGCGGCAGTACGGACCCATTTTCACACCACTTTCTATTTTTAGCAGAAAACGAGCGATTTTTAAATCGATTCACGGGTCAATTTGGGGAGTAATTACGCTATTCTGCAGCTTCCAGACTCAGTTTTTATGGCCTAGGAACACGTTTTGCCAAAAAAAATCAAAGTTTGGTTCGCGCAGTACGGACCCATTTTCACACCACTTTCTATTTTTTGCAGAAAACGAGCGATTTTTAAATCGATTCACGGGTCAATTTGGGGAGTAATTACGCCATTCTGCAGCTTCCAGACTCAGTTTTTATGGCCTAGGAACACGTTTTGCCAAAAAAAATCAAAGTTTGGTTCGCGGCAGTACGGACCCATTTTCACACCACTTTCTATTTTTAGCAGAAAACGAGCGATTTTTAAATCGATTCACGGGTCAATTTGGGGAGTAATTACGCTATTCTGCAGTTTCCAGACTCAGTTTTTATGACCTAGGAAGACGTTTTGCCAAAAAAAATCAAAGTTTGGTTCGCGGCAGTACGGACCCATTTTCACACCACTTTCTATTTTTAGCAGAAAACGAGCGATTTTTAAATCGATTCACGGGTCAATTTTGGGAGTAATTACGCTATTCTGCAGCTTCCAGACTCAGTTTTTATGGCCTAGGAACACGTTTTGCCAAAAAAAATCAAAATTTGGTTCGCGGCAGTACGGACCCATTTTCACACCACTTTCTATTTTTAGCAGAAAACGAGCGATTTTTAAATCGATTCACGGGTCAATTTGGGGAGTAATTACGCTATTCTGCAGCTTCCAGACTCAGTTTTTATGGCCTAGGAACACGTTTTGCCAAAAAAAATCAAAGTTTGGTTCGCGGCAGTATGGACCCATTTTCACACCACTTTCTATATTTAGCAGAAAACGAGCGATTTTTAAATCAATTCACGGGTCAACTTGGGGAGTAATTACGCTATTCTGAAACTTCCAGACTCAGTTTTTATGGCCTAGGAACACGTTTTGCCAAAAAAAATCAAAGTTTGGTTCGCGGCAGTACGGACCCATTTTCACACCACTTTCTATTTTTAGTAGGTCGAGCCGGGGGTCTCTATGGAAGCAGCCTCTTTATCTGCAAGGATAAAGGAAAGGTCTGCCGACATCTCACCCTCCCCAGACCCTACTCTTAGCCTTGCTAATTGTGGGATTCACTGGGTAAGGTTGTTGTTGTTGTTTGTTGTTGTTTTCTATTTTTAGTAGAAAACGAGCGATTTTTAAATCGATTCACGGGTCAATTTGGGGAGTAATTACGCTATTCTGCAGTTTCCAGACTCAGTTTTTATGACCTAGGAAGACGTTTTGCCAAAAAAAATCAAAGTTTGGTTCGCGGCAGTACGGACCCATTTTCACACCACTTTCTATTTTTAGCAGAAAACGAGCGATTTTTAAATCGATTCACGGGTCAATTTGGGGAGTAATTACGCTATTCTGCAGCTTCCAGACTTAGTTTTTATGGCCTAGGAACACGTTTTGCCAAAAAAAATCAAAGTTTGGTTCGCGGCAGTACGGACCCATTTTCACACCACTTTCTATTTTTTGCAGAAAACGAGCGATTTTTAAATCGATTCACGGGTCAATTTGGGGAGTAATTACGCTATTCTGCAGTTTCCAGACTCAGTTTTTATGGCCTAGGAACACGTTTTGCCAAAAAAAATCAAAGTTTGGTTCGCGGCAGTACGGACCCATTTTCACACCACTTTCTATTTTTAGCAGAAAACGAGCGATTTTTAAATCGATTCACGGGTCAATTTGGGGAGTAATTACGCTATTCTGCAGCTTCCAGACTCAGTTTTTATGGCCTAGGAACACGTTTTGCCAAAAAAAAATCAAAGTTTGGTTCGCGGCAGTACGGACCCATTTTCACACCACTTTCTATTTTTAGCAGAAAACGAGCGATTTTTAAATCGATTCACGGGTCAATTTGGGGAGTAATTACGCTATTCTGCAGCTTCCAGACTCAGTTTTTATGGCCTAGGAACACGTTTTGCCAAAAAAAATCAAAGTTTGGTTCGCGGCAAGACGGACCCATTTTCACACCACTTTCTATTTTTAGCAGAAAACGAGCGATTTTTAAATCAATTCACGGGTCAATTTGGGGAGTAATTACGCTATTATGCAGCTTCCAGACTCAGTTTTTATGGCCTAGGAACACGTTTTGCCAAAAAAAATCAAAGTTTGGTTCGCGGCAGTACGGACCCATTTTCACACCACTTTCTATTTTTTGCAGAAAACGAGCGATTTTTAAATCGATTCACGGGTCAATTTGGGGAGTAATTACGCTATTCTGCAGCTTCCAGACTCAGTTTTTATGGCCTAGGAACACGTTTTGACAAAAAAAATCAAAGTTTGGTTCGCGGCAGTACGGACCCATTTTCACACCACTTTCTATTTTTAGCAGAAAACGAGCGATTTTTAAATCGATTCACGGGTCAATTTGGGGAGTAATTACGCTATTCTGCAGCTTCCAGACTCAGTTTTTATGGCCTAGGAACACGTTTTGCCAAAAAAAAATCAAAGTTTGGTTCGCGGCAGTATGGACCCATTTTCACACCACTTTCTATTTTTAGCAGAAAACGAGCGATTTTTTAAATCGATTCACGGGTCAATTTGGGGAGTAATTACGCTATTCTGCAGCTTCCAGACTCAGTTTTTATGGCCTAGGAACACGTTTTGCCAAAAAAAATCAAAGTTTGGTTCGCGACAGTACGGACCCATTTT
>JAQQBG010000588.1:17500-20000 GCA_032199755.1 Ambrosia artemisiifolia | reverse complement strand
GTGCCTTTGCCTAAGCCACACGTTTTTCCAGGATGTTGCCAGGCAACCATGCCTTGTCCCTTGCCCAAGCCCCACCTCGTTGCCTAAGAAACTGACCACGATGCCTTTGAATGACACACCATGTGTCCTTTCAGTGTTGGTGAGCGATCAGGAAACAAGAGGCTGGCCTAGTAAACTGACCACGATGCACTGTGAGCAAGCATAGTGCCTTTGCCTAAGCCACACGTTGTTCCAGGATGTTGCCAGGCAACCATGCATTGTCCCTTGCCCAAGCCCCACATCGTTGCCTAAGGAACTGACCACGATGCCTTAGACTGACACACCCTTGGGTCCTTTCAAGGTTGGTGAGCGACCAAGCAATAAGAGGCTGGCCTAGTAAACTAACCACGATGCACTGTGAGCAAGCATAGTGAGTTGCCTAAGTCCCCACATTGTTCCAGGATGTTGCCCGAGTACAACGGGCCCGAATACGATCGAAAGGGCCAACGGGCCCGAACACAACCCGTTAAACTATTTTACCCGAAAACATGATACGATGACACTAATCAACTCTAACCATGCCCGCGAGCAAGCACGCAAAGTTTCGTGGCGATTAGGCGTCGTTCGGTGGTGTTTCGGAGAACACCGGGTGTTGGATGGATGCCCGGCCCGCGGGCCCACGGACCCGAAAGCAAAGTATTTTTACGGGACCCTTATATTTCGTTATTTCGAAGGCTCACACAAAGTTTCGTGGCGATCCTAGATCCTTTGATATGGTTTAGGGCCAATCACATAGTCCGGCGCACCGTCAATGGCCCGGTCAACGGGCTGACCCGATCAAGGCGGACCGTGACACCAAACGTCTCTGGTTAGCCCCTAGAACACCCACGTAAAGTTTCGTGGCGATCCGACGTCGTTTGATGGGTTTACGATGATTACATAACGAATAAACGTCCCGGGCCGACCGAGCCCGGCCCACGGGCCCACGGGACCCGAACCCAGAATTTTCCGGTTCCGAACATCTTAAAACATTGCCCCGAGGCACCACGCAAAATTTCGTGCCAATCCGACGTCGTTTGATGGGTTTTTGATAGGGTCCCAAAAAATTATCATTCCTCAAAAAATTAATGTCTATTCCTGAAACTTAACTTTTTGTGCAATATGTATATATAGGGGAGGGGTGTGTGTTGGGAAGGGCTTGCCTGGGTGAGGCTTGGCAGCGCCCAAGGAGGCCTTGTTGGCCGAGAAACAAGGCTGCCAAGGCCTTGTACACAAGCTAAATTGCCCCAAGCAAGCCACGAACTCGAGAACCAAGTGCCCCTCCTGCCCACGTTGCCTAGGAATGTTGCCCAACGACTTGGTTTCTCGCACAACGACTCGTGTACATAGGCCCAACGAGCAGCAAACCTCGAAAATTATCAATCCTCGAAAATTTAATGTCTGTTCCTGTCACAATGCTTTTTGTGAAATATGTATATATAAGGGAGACATGGGGCTTGAGCAACCCCAGTGCCCGACTAAGGCAAGTGAGGGCATACGAGATGAGAGGTTTCAAGCCTATTGTAGCACGAGGTGTGTCTCCCCAAGCCATGTTGCCTAAAAATCTAGCCTCGTGCCTTGTAAATGCCCCACATCATGCCTAGTTGTAAGCACGTTTGCTAGTGAATTGATGGATGCTTGGCAAAGACGCCCCACATTGTGCAGCATGTTGCCTAGTAGACAAGCCATGTTGCCTTGAATTATGCTTGTTTCCCACACGACGACTAGAACGATGGCTTGACGATGGCCTACAATGGGCATGCCTTCAAAAAATTATCATTCCTCAAAAAATTAATGTCTGTTCCTGTCACTTTACTTTTTGTGCAGAATGTATATATAGGGGGGTAAGGTGTCTTGGCCAAGCTAGTGCGGCCCCTCTCTTGAACTAGCACTAGCAGACCATCTTGTTGGCAGGATCAAAGCACGTGAAAACGTTGTGGGTGATGAAGTGTGTTGGCACGCCCAAGCCTAGACCTGATACACCACAAGATGGACCGCCATGATGGGTATGAGATGAGAATCCTCATGTCGTCTCCATCATGGCATTCAGCCATGGGTTATCATTGCCTTCGGGCAATGGTGCCCATGGCTGGCCGCTTCGAGGACGTCATGGGATATCGTTGCCTTCGGGCATCGGTGCCCATGACCGCCATGATGGGTATGAGATGAGAATCCTCATGTTGTACCCATCATGGCAAGCAGCCATGGGTTAACATTGCCTTCGGGCAGTGGTGCCCATGGCTGGCCGCCATGATGGGTATGAGATGAGAATCCTCATGTCGTACCCATCATGGCATTCAGCCATGGGTTATCATCGCCTTCGGGCAGTGGTGCCCATGGCTGGCCGCTTTCGAGAACGTCATGGGTTATCGTTTCCTTTGGAGCGGTGCCCATGGCTGGTTGCCTTCAAGATTGTCCCTTATCGAGATTTGTCCCGCTGTTGTGATGCTTCGATTCCAAACATCATAGACAGATAAGCTGA
>JAQQBG010000588.1:7500-10000 GCA_032199755.1 Ambrosia artemisiifolia | reverse complement strand
CTAGTAAACTGACCACGATGCACTGTGAACAAGCATAGTGCCTTGCCTAAGCCCCACTTTGTTCCAGGATGTTGCCAGACAACCATGCCTTGTCCCTTGCCCAAGCCCCACATCGTTGCCTAAGGAACTGACCACGATGCCTTTGATTGACACACCATGGGTCCTTTCAGGATTGGTGAGCGACCAGGCAACAAGAGGCTGGCATAGTAAATTCTGACCACGATGCACTGTGAACAAGCATAGTGCCTTTGCCTAAGCCACACGTTTTTCCAGGATGTTGCCAGGCAACCATGCCTTGTCCCTTGCCCAAGCCCCACCTCGTTGCCTAAGAAACTGACCACGATGCCTTTGAATGACACACCATGTGTCCTTTCAGTGTTGGTGAGCGATCAGGAAACAAGAGGCTGGCCTAGTAAACTGACCACGATGCACTGTGAGCAAGCATAGTGCCTTTGCCTAAGCCACACGTTGTTCCAGGATGTTGCCAGGCAACCATGCATTGTCCCTTGCCCAAGCCCCACATCGTTGCCTAAGGAACTGACCACGATGCCTTAGACTGACACACCCTTGGGTCCTTTCAAGGTTGGTGAGCGACCAAGCAATAAGAGGCTGGCCTAGTAAACTAACCACGATGCACTGTGAGCAAGCATAGTGAGTTGCCTAAGTCCCCACATTGTTCCAGGATGTTGCCCGAGTACAACGGGCCCGAATACGATCGAAAGGGCCAACGGGCCCGAACACAACCCGTTAAACTATTTTACCCGAAAACATGATACGATGACACTAATCAACTCTAACCATGCCCGCGAGCAAGCACGCAAAGTTTCGTGGCGATTAGGCGTCGTTCGGTGGTGTTTCGGAGAACACCGGGTGTTGGATGGATGCCCGGCCCGCGGGCCCACGGACCCGAAAGCAAAGTATTTTTACGGGACCCTTATATTTCGTTATTTCGAAGGCTCACACAAAGTTTCGTGGCGATCCTAGATCCTTTGATATGGTTTAGGGCCAATCACATAGTCCGGCGCACCGTCAATGGCCCGGTCAACGGGCTGACCCGATCAAGGCGGACCGTGACACCAAACGTCTCTGGTTAGCCCCTAGAACACCCACGTAAAGTTTCGTGGCGATCCGACGTCGTTTGATGGGTTTACGATGATTACATAACGAATAAACGTCCCGGGCCGACCGAGCCCGGCCCACGGGCCCACGGGACCCGAACCCAGAATTTTCCGGTTCCGAACATCTTAAAACATTGCCCCGAGGCACCACGCAAAATTTCGTGCCAATCCGACGTCGTTTGATGGGTTTTTGATAGGGTCCCAAAAAATTATCATTCCTCAAAAAATTAATGTCTATTCCTGAAACTTAACTTTTTGTGCAATATGTATATATAGGGGAGGGGTGTGTGTTGGGAAGGGCTTGCCTGGGTGAGGCTTGGCAGCGCCCAAGGAGGCCTTGTTGGCCGAGAAACAAGGCTGCCAAGGCCTTGTACACAAGCTAAATTGCCCCAAGCAAGCCACGAACTCGAGAACCAAGTGCCCCTCCTGCCCACGTTGCCTAGGAATGTTGCCCAACGACTTGGTTTCTCGCACAACGACTCGTGTACATAGGCCCAACGAGCAGCAAACCTCGAAAATTATCAATCCTCGAAAATTTAATGTCTGTTCCTGTCACAATGCTTTTTGTGAAATATGTATATATAAGGGAGACATGGGGCTTGAGCAACCCCAGTGCCCGACTAAGGCAAGTGAGGGCATACGAGATGAGAGGTTTCAAGCCTATTGTAGCACGAGGTGTGTCTCCCCAAGCCATGTTGCCTAAAAATCTAGCCTCGTGCCTTGTAAATGCCCCACATCATGCCTAGTTGTAAGCACGTTTGCTAGTGAATTGATGGATGCTTGGCAAAGACGCCCCACATTGTGCAGCATGTTGCCTAGTAGACAAGCCATGTTGCCTTGAATTATGCTTGTTTCCCACACGACGACTAGAACGATGGCTTGACGATGGCCTACAATGGGCATGCCTTCAAAAAATTATCATTCCTCAAAAAATTAATGTCTGTTCCTGTCACTTTACTTTTTGTGCAGAATGTATATATAGGGGGGTAAGGTGTCTTGGCCAAGCTAGTGCGGCCCCTCTCTTGAACTAGCACTAGCAGACCATCTTGTTGGCAGGATCAAAGCACGTGAAAACGTTGTGGGTGATGAAGTGTGTTGGCACGCCCAAGCCTAGACCTGATACACCACAAGATGGACCGCCATGATGGGTATGAGATGAGAATCCTCATGTCGTCTCCATCATGGCATTCAGCCATGGGTTATCATTGCCTTCGGGCAATGGTGCCCATGGCTGGCCGCTTCGAGGACGTCATGGGATATCGTTGCCTTCGGGCATCGGTGCCCATGACCGCCATGATGGGTATGAGATGAGAATCCTCATGTTGTACCCATCATGGCAAGCAGCCATGGGTTAACATTGCCTTCGGGCAGTGGTGCCCATG
>JAQQBG010000587.1:0-5000 GCA_032199755.1 Ambrosia artemisiifolia | reverse complement strand
TCATTAACTAATTCATTATGGGATTGATTGTTTTCTATTTCAATCAAAACAATTTATTAGTAAAGTTTACAATCCTTTGAGGTATTTGATTACATGTAAATAAAGTATAGAATGAGGAAAATAAAGGTCTTTTAGGTTCTTTATTTTATTTTTTTTTTTTTTTTAGTTTGATTTAGCAGATTCTAAAGATATAACGTTGAGAGATAAACAACGAGAACTAAAAATTCCAAACCAAAAATTGTTGGTTTTACGAATAGTGTATGAAATGATGTATGGAATCAAAAATTTTTGATTGTTATTTCGAGTCATTATTTTTATTTCGAGTCATTTTTGATCCAATTTTCACGGATCTTTGACATATCTATATTTCTTTTTTATGAAGAGAATCTTATTTAGATTTAGATAAAAAATAGATAATGAATAAGAAATAAGAATTCGTTTTGAACAATAGATGTCTTTCACATCCAACTATAACAACGAGTAACTTTAAATGGCAGTTCCAAAAAAACGTACTTCGATATCAAAAAAGCGTATTCGTAAAAATATTTGGAAAAGGAAAGGATATGTGGCGGCGTTAAAAGCTTTGTCATTAGGGAAATCTCTTTCTACCGGGAATTCAAAAAGTTTTTTTGTACGACAAACAAATAAGTCCTAAAATATCGGAATAATCAGAATGGGTTTGACTCAAAAAAGGGCTCAGAAATTTGTTAATATCAAAGTGAATATAAAATGAATAATTGGCAGTCCCTATTCTAATCAATATGAAATAGACCCTTCATTTTATATTTATAAAAGAATTCTTCTGTTTTCTGAATTCTAAAAAATAAATAAATAAAAAATAAGAAAGAAAAAAAGACAAAAATTTTTATTTTTTTCTATTTTCGCTCAAATTTTGGTGATGGGGAGTCTTCTTTTCCCCATCGACCTTTACAACAATGAAAAATTTTTATGTTTATCGGGAAGGCCAGATATAAGATTTTTAGTTCAAATTAATGAAGTGTTGAAACAAATTTATTCCATGTTAAAAATTTTTGGATAACTTTCTGGCTTCTTCATTTATTTACTATATGGAATGGGTTTTTTATATATTTCCAATTTTCAATATCAATAAAAGAACTTAATTGTTGCAATATTATTATTAAAACGGATTTGATTGAATTGACTTGTTCAATCTCGACGATTGAATAGAAATAGGGTATTATGAGTTCGAGCAAGCCGCTATGGTGAAATCGGTAGACACGCTGCTCTTAGGAAGCAGTGCTAGAGCATCTCGGTTCGAGTCCGAGTGGCGGCATGCCATCTTCTAAAAGAGATCCAATAGATCCTATAATCAAAATAAAGTAAACTCCCCATTTCTATTTCTTAATTAATATAGGGGATTCCCTCCCCCTTTTTCATTTTTATGATATTTTCAACTTTAGAGCATATATTAACGCATATTTCTTTTTCTATTGTTTCAATTGTAATTACACTTCATTTTATAACCTTATTGGGCAATGAAATCATAAAACCATATGATTCGTCAGAAAAGGGGATGATAGCTACTTTTTTATGTCTAACAGGCTTATTAATGACTCGTTGGATTTATTCAGGCCATTTCCCACTAAGTGATTTATATGAATCATTAATTTTTCTTTCATGGAGTTTCTCCCTTATTCATATAGTGCCTTATTTCAAAATAAGAAAAAATGATTTAACCACAATAACTGCCTCAAGTACTATTTTTACCCAAGGCTTTGCTACTTCGGGTCTTTTAAATGAAATACACAAACCCACAATATTAGTACCTGCTCTACAATCGGAGTGGTTAATAATGCACGTAAGTATGATGATATTGAGCTATGCGGCTCTTCTTTGTGGATCATTATTATCAGTAGCACTTCTAGTCATTACATTTAGAAAGATTTTTTATAGTTCTAAAAGTAATAATTTATTAAATGAGTCGTTTTCATTTGGTGAAATCCAATACAAGAATGAAAGAAACAAGATTTTTCAAAAAACTTCTTTTTTTTCTGATAAGAATTATTACAAGGCCCAATTTATTCAACAATTGGATTATTGGAGTTATCGTGTGATTAGCCTAGGATTTATCTTTTTAACCATAGGTATTCTTTCAGGAGCAGTATGGGCTAATGAAGCATGGGGATCATATTGGAGTTGGGATCCAAAGGAAACTTGGGCTTTTATTACTTGGATCGTATTCGCAATTTATTTGCATACTCGAACAAAGAAAAATTTGCAGGGAGCAAATTCCGCAATTGTGGCGACTCTAGGCTTTCTTATAATTTGGATATGCTATTTCGGGGTCAATCTATTAGGAATAGGGTTACATAGTTATGGTTCATTTACGTTAACCTATAGTTAAATTCAAAAAAAGTTCTTAAGAATACAAACAGAATGCAATACGGTGTATATAAAACATCTTGTCTCAACCGGCGAGAACCGTGTGAATCAAGTAGTATAGTGATTCACGCGGTTCTCGCAAAGACCAAGTACATTGGATAAAAATGAAAATTCATATTTTGTTTTGACTTGATTTAAAAATTAAGAGAATAAAATTTTTTTTTTTTTTTTTTTTTTACTATCTATAAAAATAATTAGATAGAATACCTTCAACCTTGTCAACTGATAGTGAAAGAACAAAATCGGGGTACATACCAATACCTATTACAGGTAGAAAAATGGAGATGGAAACAAATAACTCGCGCGGTCCAGAATCAAAAACATAAGAGTTTGGAGTATTAAATAACTTGTATCCATAGAATATCTGGCGTGACATAGATAATAAATAAATAGGAGTTAATATCATTCCAATTGCCATTACAAAAGTGATGGCAATTTTGGGCATTAAAAGATATTTTTGGCTGGTAATTATTCCTAAAAAGACTAGCACTTCTGCAACAAAACCACTCATACCCGGTAATGCAAGGGAAGCCATGGAAAAGCTACTGAACATTGTAAAGATTTTTGGCATGGGGATAGCTACTCCACCCATTTCATCGAGATAAACAAGACGTATTCTATCATAACTCGTTCCTGCCAAGAAAAAAAGTGCAGCACCAATAAAGCCATGAGAGATTATTTGTAAAATAGCTCCATTGAGTCCCGTATCGGTTATCGAAGCAATTCCTATAAGTATGAAACCCATATGAGATACGGAGGAATAGGCTATTCTTTTTTTTAAATTACGTTGGCCGGGAGATGTTGAAGCTGCATAGATTATTTGTATTGTGCCTACTATCATCAACCAAGGAGAAAATATAGAATGAGCGTGTGGTAATAATTCCATATTAATCCGAATCAATCCATACGCTCCCATTTTTAATAAAATTCCGGCTAGAAGCATACAAGTACTGTAATGGGCCTCTCCGTGAGTATCTGGTAACCATGTATGTAGGGGTAGAATCGGCAATTTGACAGCAAAAGCAATAAAAAATCCAATATAGAATATGATTTCCAAAGCCACAGGATACGACTGATTAACCGATGTTTCAAAATTTAATGTTGGTTCGTTAGAACCATATAAACCGACACCCAGAACTCCCATTAAGAGAAAAATGGAACCCCCCGCCGTGTACAAAATAAATTTTGTGGCTGAGTAGAGACGTTTCTTTCCTCCCCACATGGATAGAAGTAGATAAACTGGAATTAATTCTAATTCCCACATGATGAAAAAAAGTAAAAGGTCCCGAGAAGAAAATGATCCTATTTGACCACTGTACATTGCTAACATCAAGAAATGGAATAATCGAGAATCCCGAGTAACAGGCCAGGCCGCTAAAGTAGCTAAAGTAGTGATAAATCCTGTTATAAAACGGGTCCTATAGACAGTCCATCTATTCCTAATTTCCACGGAAATCAAAAAAATTTATCCATTTATAGTCCTCTACTAGTTGGATTATGGATCATCCAATTGGAAATGATAACAGAATGCATAGGTTGTTAGAAGAAGTTCTAACATGCATATACATATAGTATACCACCTAATTACCCTATTTCCTTTATGGGGAAGAAAGAAAATGAAGGAACCTGCCAATATTGGTAAAACTACAATTATTGTTAACCAAGGAAATTTGTTCGTGGTAAAGACAAGATACACTTGGACCAGAAAAACCTGTGCTCAAAAATATCTTATTTTGGGGCACAGGTTTTGGCGGTAAAAAAAAAATGGACTCAAGTAGGGGTTTCTGTAATGTATTAATAAGCTATACCCATGCTGCGGGTTGTTTCATGCCATAAATAAACTCGAACACTCAAGAAATCCGTTGGGCAGGCGGATTCACATCTCTTACAACCGACACAATCCTCTGTTCTTGGAGCAGAAGCTATTTGTTTGGCTTTACATCCGTCCCAAGGTATCATTTCTAATACATCCGTAGGACAGGCTCGGACACATTGAGTACACCCGATACATGTATCATAAATCTTTACTGAATGCGACATTGGATCTATCCATTTTTGACCGTGATAAGGTTTCAATCTAGTAAATTGATAAACGAATTCTGTATTTCAATACTAGTACTAGATGAATCGATGAGTTCCCCGAGGTTTTTTATCTATTTTTGGATTGACAGTGCCAAAATACTTTGATTTCTTATCTTTGTGATAACATGATCATATCTTACGTGGCAGACCATGCTAATTTGAATGAATTTATGAAAATTTGAATTTATAATATTACTTATTCAATAAATTCGATTGATTTATACGAGTTGATTTTCTGTTACGATAAATTGATGAAACAATGGCGAGTCCAATAGCGGCTTCAGCAGCTGCAATAGCAATAACAAAAATAGAAAAAATGGCTCCTTTTAATTGACGACTATCAAAAAAATCAGAAAATGTTACAAAATTGAGATTAACCGCATTTAATATAAGTTCAAGACACATAAGAGCCCTAACCATATTTCGACTTGTAATCAATCATATAGACCGACAGAAAATAAATAGGCACTCAAAACAAGTACATGTTCGAGCATCATTAACCAACTCCTTATCAA
>JAQQBG010000586.1:27500-32640 GCA_032199755.1 Ambrosia artemisiifolia | reverse complement strand
CACTGATCCAATTTGAGTACCTCTACAGGATAGACCTCAACAGAAAACTGAAGAGTAACGGCAGCAAGTGATTGAGTTCAGTAGTTCCTCATATCAAATTATTGACTCTAGAGATATAGTAATATGGAGAAGACAAAATTGTTTCAAGCACCGACAGAACCGGAAGCGCCCCTTCTTTCAAAGAGAAGAGGACGGATTATTCACATTTCATTTGATGGTCAGAGGCGAATTGAAAGCTAAGCAGTGGTAATTCTAAAGATTCCCCGGGGGAAAAAATAGAGATGTCTCCTACGTTACCCATAATATGTGGAAGTATCAACGTAATTTCATAGAGTCATTCGGTCTGAATGCTACATGAAGAACATAAGCCAGATGATGGAACGGGAAGACCTAGGATGTAGAAGATCATAACATGAGTGATTCGGCAGATTTTGATTCCTATATATCCACCATGTGGTACTTCATTATACCATATATATAAGATCCATCTGTATAGATATCACCATCTACATCCAGAAAGCCGTATGCTTTGGAAGAAGCTTGTACAGTTTGGGAAGGGGTTTTGATTGATAAAAAAGAAGAATCTACTTCAACCGATATGCCCTTAGGCACGGCCATACATAACATAGAAATCACACTTGGAAAGGGTGGACAATTAGCTAGAGCAGCGGGTGCTGTAGCGAAACTGATTGCAAAAGAAGGGAAATCGGCCACATTAAAATTACCTTCTGGGGAGGTCCGTTTGATATCCAAAAACTGCTCAGCAACAGTCGGACAAGTGGGGAATGTTGGGGTGAACCAGAAAAGTTTGGGTAGGGCCGGGATCTAAGCGTTGGCTAGGTAAGCGCCCTGTAGTAAGAGGAGTAGTTATGAACCCTGTAGACCATCCACATGGGGGTGGTGAAGGGAGGGCCCCAATTGGTAGAAAAAAACCCACAACCCCTTGGGGTTATCCTGCACTTGGAAAAAGAAGTAGAAAAAGGAATAAATATAGTGATAATTTGATTCTTCGTCGCCGTAGTAAATAGGTAGTAAATAGGAGAGAAAATAGAATTTCTTTCTTCGTCTTAAAAAAAAAATAGGAGGAAGCTGTGACACGTTCACTAAAAAAAAATCCTTTTGTAGCGAATCATTTATTAAAAAAAATAAAGAAGCTTAACACAAAAGAAGAAAAAGAAATAATAATAACCTGGTCCCGGGCATCTACCATTATACCCACAATGGTCGGCCATACTATTGCTATCCATAATGGAAAGGAACATTTACCTATTTATATAACAGATCGTATGGTAGGACACAAATTGGGAGAATTTGCGCCTACTTTAAATTTCCGAGGACATGCAAAAAGCGATAATAGATCTCGTCGTTAAAAAACGTTTGTTTAGGTTTATGTATAATAATATATATAGATATTTATCATTGATTAGTAGGAGGCGAACTTTATGTTAAATAAGAGAACAACAGAAGTATACGCTTTAGGTCAACATATATCTATGTCTGCTCACAAAGCGCGAAGAGTAATTGATCAAATTCGTGGGCGTTCCTACGAAGAAACACTTATGATATTAGAACTCATGCCTTATCGAGCATGTTATCCCATTTTTAAATTAGTTTATTCTGCAGCAGCAAATGCTAGTTCCAATATGGGTTCGAATGAAGCAAATTTAATGATTAGTAAAGCCGAAGTAAATAAAGGTACTATCATGAAGAGATTAAAACCTCGAGCTCGAGGGCGTAGTTTTGCGATACAAAAACCTACCTGCCATATAACTATTGTAATGAAAGATATATCCTTAGATGAATATATAGATACCGACTCTATTACATGGTCACAAAAGAAAAAAAAAGATACAACTATGTCGTATTATGATATGTATAGTAATGGGGGAACATGGGACAAAAAATAAATCCAATTGGTTTCAGACTTGGTACAACCCAAGGTCATCATTCCCTTTGGTTCGCACAACCAAAAAATTATTCTGAGGGTCTGCAAGAAGATCAAAAAATAAGAAATTATATAAAGAATTATGTACAAAAAAATATGAAAACATCTTCCGGCGTCGAGGGAATTGCACGTATAGAGATTCAAAAAAGAATCGACCTGATCCAAATCATAATCTATATGGGATTTCCAAAAATATTAATTGAAAGTCGACCCCGAGGAATCGAAGAATTACAGATGAATTTACAAAAAGAATTTAATTCTGTAAATCGAAAACTTAACATTGCTATCACACGAATTGAAAAGCCTTATGGAAACCCTAATATTCTTGCAGAATTTATAGCCGGACAATTAAAAAATAGAGTTTCTTTTCGCAAAGCAATGAAAAAGGCTATAGAATTAACTGAACAAGCAGATACAAAAGGAATTCAAGTGCAAATTGCAGGACGTATCGACGGAAAAGAAATTGCGCGTGTTGAATGGATCAGAGAGGGTAGGGTTCCACTACAAACCATTCGAGCTAAAATTGATTATTGTTCCTATACAGTTCGAACAATCTATGGGGTATTGGGCATCAAAATTTGGATCTTTATAGAAGGGGGAATAATCAACCTTTATTTCCCTTTGCATTCTATTCAGCGATGGAACAAAAAATGATAAATTAGTTTCTTCTTTTTCTTTTCTGTTCAATAAAAAAAATGAACAATTATAATTCTATAGGGTTTAATAAAAATTCAATTAATCTTTTGATCAAATTGCTATGCTTAGTGTGTGACTCGTTGGTTTTTTGAGGGTTAGTATAAAAAAATAGCCCCATAGTATAAACAAATAACTATACAAGTAATAACCAACTCATCACTTCGTATTATCTGGATCCAAAGAACCAGTCAAGATATGATATATTGTTCATATTGTTGTAGCAACTGAAATCTTTTTTTCTTCAAAAATCTGCTTCTAAGTTGTCAATCGAAATAAAAAAGAAAGGGTATGGATAAATGGAAGGATGAGAGAAAGAAAAAGAATATTGATGATATAGAATTCCAATATGTAAGGTCTATGAGTCATCTCAGAAAAAATCTGCGTAATAAAGCATCAATACGGATTCATCATTAAATGAATCTGCTCGTCGAACAAAAAATAAAGAGCTTCGAGCCAATTAAAGACTAAGAATATTGACTCAAGAACTAATAGCTCCGTTGTAGAATTAAGACCTAACCATTAAGTAAGAAGCGATGGGAACGATGGAACCTGTGAATTCAAAAGATTTTAGTGAAAATGAATTCGAATGATTCATTGATCGGGATGGCGGAACCGGCCAGAGACCAATTCATCTATTCGGAAAAGTTATGAACTAATGATAGAACTGAAATAGAAATTGAAAGAGTAAATATTCGCCCGCGAAAACTTTATTTTCTTGGATTGCTAAGATTGCTAAAATTGGGTCAATCCAATACGATAAGGAGTAAAACAAAAGAAAGATTTGTTTTAACATTCTAAAATAGATAAATATAAGAAAAAAAGAGTTATTGAATATATTTAGATTTAGTTATCTATACAAACAAGATATACAAATGAATAATAGATTTTATCTCTATTAAATGAAATCAATGATTCAGTATATTACTTATTAAAATGAAATACATGTATATCTTAATTCAAATTATATTCTATCTGAATAGAATTCAAAATCTTTAATTTGAATTGATTTTATTCGCGAGGAGCTGGATGAGAAGAAACTCTCACGTCCGGTTCTGTAGTAGAGATGGAATTCAAAACAAACCATCAACTATAACCCCAAAAGAACCAGATTCCGTAAACAACATAGAGGAAGAATGAAGGGAATATCTTATCGAGGTAATACTATTTGTTTTGGTAAATACGCTCTTCAGGCACTTGAACCCGCTTGGATCACATCTAGACAAATAGAAGCAGGTCGACGAGCAATGACACGAAATGCACGTCGCGGTGGAAAAATATGGGTCCGTATATTTCCAGATAAACCAGTTACAGTAAGGCCCGCAGAGACACGTATGGGTTCAGGTAAAGGCTCTCCCGAATATTGGGTAGCTGTTGTTAAACCAGGTCGAATCCTTTATGAAATGGGTGGAGTAACAGAAAATATAGCCAGAAGGGCTATTTCAATAGCAGCGTCCAAAATGCCTATACGAGCTCAATTCATCATTTCGGGATAAAAAAGAAATAGGCCTTAAAAATAGCGGGTGCAGGTTTCTTTTTTTGAACAAAAAAGATTTCTTTTTTTCTTCGACCTTTGTATTGTAAAATGTATTGTAAAAAACAGATAAAAAAAAAAAAAAAAAAAAAAAAAAAAAAATGATATGATTCAACCTCAGACCCATTTGAATGTAGCAGATAACAGCGGGGCTCGAGAATTGATGTGTATTCGAATCATAGGAGCTAGCAATCGTCGATATGCTCATATTGGTGACGTTATTGTTGCTGTGATCAAAGACGCAGTTCCAAACATGCCTCTAGAAAGATCAGAAGTGGTCAGAGCTGTAATTGTCCGTACTTGTAAAGAACTTAAACGTGACAACGGTATGATAATACGATATGATGACAATGCTGCAGTTGTGATTGATCAAGAAGGAAATCCAAAAGGAACTCGAGTTTTTGGTGCGATTGCCCGAGAATTGAGACAGTTCAATTTTACGAAAATAGTTTCATTAGCTCCCGAGGTATTATAAAATGAGACTACAATATGGTTATGGGTTATAGTAGGGTATTTAAAAGAAATAGATTCAGATTAATTTAGTAGATTTTGTCTCACGTATATACCTTTCAAACTTCATATTCATAAACCAATACGTAAAAAAAAAAAAAAAAAAAAAAAAAGAAAAACATGTTGATTATATCCAAATTTGGAGGCACCAATCATTTTAATTAATCATGAGTAGTGATACTATTGCTGACATAATAACCTCTATACGAAATGCCGATATGTATAGAAAAAGCGTGGTTCGAGTAGCATCTACTAATATCAGCCAAAGTATTGTGAAAATACTTTTACGAGAGGGTTTTATCGAAAACGTGAGAAAACATCGAGAAAATAACAAAGATTTTTTGGTTTTAACCCTACGACATAGAAGGAATAGGAAAAGGACTTATCGAAATCTTTTAAATTTAAAACGGATCAGTCGGCCGGGTCTACGAATCTATTCTAACTATCAAAGAATTCCT
>JAQQBG010000586.1:10000-17500 GCA_032199755.1 Ambrosia artemisiifolia | reverse complement strand
TACGGTTGTTCGATTCTATCTTTTTTTCTTGTGATTCTTTTATCTTTCTTTGTATCTTCCCCTCATCATGAAAAATGGAGAAACCTTTTATTATCTTATATCATCAGGGTAATGATACATCAACCTGCTGGTTCTTTTTCTGAAGTAGCAACGGGAGAATTCGTCCTGGAAGTGGGAGAGAACTGCTGAAACTACGTGAAACCCTGACAAGGGTTTATGTACAAAGAACGGGCAAACCCTTATGGGTTGTATCCGAAGACATGGAAAGAGATGTTTTTATGTCAGCAACAGAGGCCCAAGCTTATGGAATTGTTGATCTTGTAGCGGTTGAATGACAATAGCCTAGATTTCACGTCAATTCTGAAATTCGCCCTGCCGAGTTTAATATTAATATTCTCTGACTTTTATTTATTATTCTTTTTATTTATTATTCTATTGAATAAAAGTCATTCATAATCATCCGGTTAGGATCGATCTAAACCAGCCCATTATGTATATAATTCAACATGCCAACGATTAAACAACTTATTAGAAATACAAGACAGCCAATTAGAAATGTCACAAAATCCCCCGCGCTTCGGGGATGCCCTCAGCGTCGAGGAACATGTACTAGGGTGTATGTGCGACTCGTTCAGATCATGAACTAGAACAAAGGAAAGAGAACAATGTTCGAATATCAATGATCAAATAGGATAGAACGGAAAAACGAACTACATTTCCTATCTAAAAATCGATGAGATCCCTTTTATTGTGTATGAAATTTATGGTTTCTGTTGGTGTAAATACACTCACCTCAATTCAAGATGAGAAGCAATTCTCCATTGGTAGCAAATGGTTATCCATTAAGCGGAGGAAATCTTAGTTAACATAGACCCCTCTTGCAAGAACGGACTAACAGGGTCAGCTACCCAGCCAATCTTCATAATTAAATACCGTTACTGTATAGGTAGAGCTCGTTGTGAAAGACCTATTACTGGATAATTCATGGGTAGAGCCGAAGAATGTGAACTATACAAGTTAGCAATAACATTGATTAAATGAAGTAAAGGCTCCGGTGTATAGAGAAGACCTCACCGTTTAAGAAGTAACCATAGAAACGATGGAATCCACTATTTCTTTATCATTACTTTTCTTTTTTAATCCCTAGTATAGTAAAATTTCGTATTTCGAGGTGAAATGCCTAGAAAAAAGAAAAAATTGTGGTTGGGAAGGTTATAGTAGCCAAAGCCATTGGAATTATTAGTTTATACATTGGAAAAATCCGTTTTGTTATTAATATACTAGGAAAGGGGCAAAAGAATAACTGAAAGAAAGGAAATCTATTAGTTATTCGTTAAAGTTTCATTTATTCAATGACCAGAATTAGACGGGGATATATCGCTCGGAGACGTAGAACAAAAATTCGTTTATTTGCATCAAGCTTTCGGGGGGCTCATTCAAGACTTACTCGAACTATTACTCAACAAAAAATAAGAGCTTTGGTTTCGGCTCATCGGGATAGGGATAGGCAAAAAATAAATTTTCGTCGTTTGTGGATCACTCGAATAAATGCAGCAATTCGCGAAAGGGGGGTATGCTATAGTTATAGTAGATTCATAAATGATCTGTACAAGAGACAGTTGCTTCTTAATCGTAAAATACTTGCACAAATAGCTATATCAAATAGGAATTGTCTTTATATGATTTCCAACGAGATCATAAAAGAAGTAAGTTGGAAGGAATCCACCGGTTAAACGGAGTTGCCCGGAGAATGAACTCCGGGAAGGTCGAATAAAAATGAATAGAATATGATAAAATATGATAAAGTAGTCAAAATAAATATGAATCAACACGTTCAATAAAAAAATTTCTTCTTCCCAGATTCTTCTTTTTTTTTCTTACGACACGAGAATTCAATCCGGATTCTTGGATTTTTCCAACAAAATAGCAATCCGCGTTTGAGTTCGGATGGGGGTTTGAATTCAAGTGAATAAAGAGTAAACCTATCTTTTTCTGGCTCTAAGACTAGGAGTTCTAGTGGTCGACTCGGTTCTTTCAAATTGTTTCTCATTATTAAGAAAAGGTAACAAAGATAAAATACGAGCTTGTTTTATAGCAATAGTAATGAATCGTTGTTGTTTCAAGGTCAATCTATTTACTCGTCTAGATAATATTTTTCCCTGTTCACTAATAAATCGACTAATTAAACTCATGTTTTTATAATCAATTCGATCCCCCGATTGGATCGGGGGCAAACGCTTACGAAAAGATCGCTTGGATTTAAGAAAAGTTCGCTTGGATTTATCCATGGTTTGGTTTGGTTAGTTTATTTCTTATCCCTAAAATCCTATTTCAGCCGGATCTCTAATTAGAATAAATAAATAGGATTTGGTTTGTTTATAATTATCTTTAACTATGTTAAATATGTTATATATAATGTAATTTTTCCCTTTCCTTGTAAGATAAGGGCGCAAGTGCTCGCTTCAATCTATTTCTTTATCTCCCCGTGAATCGTATGTTTGTAACAATATGGACAGAATTTTAGTAACTCCAATCGATTAGGCGTATTGTGCCGGTTCTTTTGAGTAATATATCTGGAAATGCCCGTTGATTCCTTATTAACACTGTTTCGAACACAAGCGGTACATTCCAAAAGAACCGGTATTCGCACATCTTTACCCTTGGCCATGAACCTCCTTTGAATTTTTCATTTAATCAACTCTTCCTCTTTCAATCCGAAACGAAAAAGAAGAAAGGAAGTAAAAAACAAAATAGAATTTGTAACTTGCTATCCTCTTATGCAAGATTTCACTACAATCAATATAGGAAATAAGATAGAAAGATTTCTAACCTTTCAATAACAGTACAGCATTTCATATAAGTATCTTGTATAATACTCTTTCCCTATAACCACTGTTTGTATTCGACTTCCATAGAAATTTCATATTAATTGAATTCCAACCCGACCCCGAGTCTCACAGTTGTTGAATGCACTTTTCTTCTTTCTCTTTCCTCCCTTATTCTAAAAAGGGAAAAAAGAGAAAAGAGGGGGCTGTTATTTAATTGTATCTCTAATCTTCTTTAGTCCTTCCCGCGTCAAAAACTAGAAAAAGGGGAACGTCAATGCATCCGGGAAAAAAACGATTAATCTCTATCAATAAACCTGCCAAAGCACCGAACCATAGAGTACTTAGTACCGGTGCCACGGAAAGATATGTTTTTAGATCTCGCATGGAAAAACCTCCTTCATTTTATTGTAATACATAAGATAATACATATTGAAATGTACAATGATCTAGTAAATCTTATTTACTTTTTGTTAAATACAGAAAAAAACGTCCCCTTCTTCCCCAATATTCCCCCAAAAGACTCAGTTATTTTTCCTTGGGGTTCCGTTCCATATTTCATATAGATAGAAGTATTTTACTATTATTATATGTTAAATGAGACCAAAAAGACGAAATGAAAATCAAATTTCTAGATTTTAATAGAGGAGATAACGATGTGGAAAACAAGACAGGAATTCTCTACAATGACACTGTAGACCAATGGAAGGGATGTAGCGCAGCTTGGTAGCGCGTTTGTTTTGGGTACAAAATGTCACGGGTTCAAATCCTGTCATCCCTACCTATTACTGCTCAAAGGAGCAGTAACGAGGGATTTTTTGAGATCAACTCACATTGGACATATCATATAGAATCTTTCATTCTTATGATACTATATAGTATGCATACAAGATGTATTGGGACCAATCCTTTTCTTTACAGTCTTCTCTTTTATGATAAGAAAACGCTCTTAGTTCAGTTCGGTAGAACGCGGGTCTCCAAAACCCGATGTCGTAGGTTCAAATCCTACAGAGCGTGATTCGGATCTTCTTCGATCGAATTCGACTGAAACACTAACTGGAACTGGAACAGCAATCTTAATTTGACCTCCTGGATATTAAAGAAAGGAGGAGGTCAATCAAAAAAAGAGATTTTAATTAATCAAAGGTCCAACTGATCGCCACGCCTGTATTGTAAATATGCAGTTACAAATAATCCAGCCAAAGTAATAGGAATTAGACCTAACACGATTCCAAATAGAAAAACTTCAATCATTTCAATTTGTTTGAAAGGAGAAAAAGAGGTAATATCTATACCTAAATATTAATCCGAATTACCATGAATCTCAATGATCAAGAATTGGTAATTGACACGATAAGTAACTAGAAATACACAGAAGTTCGCGAAAAGATTTCCTTTTATGAATTGTGCAATTCATTTCAAATAAGTCGTATCTTGCTCAGACCAATAAAGAGAGCTGAGGTTATAGTTAAAGCCGCTAGTAAAAAACCGAAATAACTAGTTATGATAGGCATCAAGGAGCTAAATGAAATATGTTCTTTTTATACATATGTTTATAAAAAAAGCACTTACCTGAGTTTCCTTTTTTACAAAATAGGAGAGAAACAAAAATACCAATTGCAAGTTTTTGATTCAGATATCATTATAGACAGCACTAACAAGGATAAAGTCACAACTTTATAAAAAAGAAATTGATTAATCATCTGTAACATCTACGCATACCGCGTTTGCAATCAGCGAATGCATTCTTGGATCATTTTTCAACTCAACTTATAAACGAATAATAAACATTGGGTCGTGTAATTTCGTTTTAAAATGAAACTCTTTTCGAATCATTATGGAATCAAATTATAAAATTATTCCTATTTTGATCATTTTTTTTTTCGAATCTATTTTATATTTTAGAGCGAACAGTAATCTTATCAAAAATTTACTTTCTTTTTAACTAATTAGATTCCGTAATAGGTTCACTCATATAATATCTTGAATGAATGAGAACAAAAAGTTATCACACGATCACCCGAAGAAAAAAAATAGGTGTTTTGGTTCAACTATATTCTAAGACTAGTCATTTCTATTATCTTTTGCTTTAGAAGTTCTATTTTGTATCTTTCCATATTAGAAATCTGCCTCTTTGTAGTTAGGTCATAGTTAGGTCAACAAAGAACCTTCATATTTCGATCTAATACAACAATGCATGCATTAGTGATTCCAATTATTTCATTCGTTGTTCTTTTTCGTTTATCGAATCAATTTTCCTATTCTTACTTGTTACTGGACGACTAACCAATTTCTTAAAAGATAAAAAAATATTCCAACAAAAAGCGCTTATACAACTATGAATAACAAAGATCTAAAATCTACTTACAATTGCGGCAATATTCTAATCAATTTCATGAATTATTAGAAACTAACTTATCAGATTCACATTTTACCTGATCCTTAGTTTATAGCCCTAAACTCATAATGGCGAGAAATTTCTTATTTTCAATTCAATAATTTTCTATTGAATGGGACATTATTTTACATCGACAAATAACAAGTAAAGGAAGAAAGATATTTTTTAGCACCTCTTTCCAATACTGATTGAAAGTGCATTGCTGTGTCAGAAGAAGGATAGCTATACTGATTCGGTATACTCTAAAGACGCCCTCGGTACAATATTGACGATCTCACAAAGATTTTTTTCAGTGAATTTACATTTACTGATCCAATCTTTTACGGAATCGATCCCCTTTTGACTGTACAAGAATATGTGGAGCTCGGCATGTCTGGAAGCACAGGAGAACGTTCTTTTGCTGATATTATTACCAGTATTCGCTACTGGGTCATTCATAGCATTACTATACCTTCCCTATTCATTGCGGGTTGGTTATTCGTCAGCACTGGTTTAGCTTACGATGTGTTTGGAAGCCCTCGGCCAAACGAGTATTTCACAGAGAACCGACAAGGAATTCCATTAATCACCGGCCGTTTTGATTCTTTGGAACAACTCGATGAATTTAGTAGATCTTTTTAGGAGGCCTCAATGACCATAGATAGAACCTATCCAATTTTTACAGTGCGATGGTTGGCTGTTCACGGCCTAGCTGTACCTACCGTTTCTTTTTTGGGGTCAATATCAGCAATGCAGTTCATACAACGATAAAACTAATCCGAATTATAGAGCTACGACACAATCAAACCCAAACGAACAAAATGTTGAATTGAATCGTACCAGCCTCTACTGGGGGTTATTACTCATTTTTGTACTTGCTGTTTTATTTTCCAATTATTTCTTCAATTAAGAAAACGAGAGAGAACTAAAATAATAGACTAATCATTCTAGGTATTATCTCTCTTAGCCCATTCGGAAGGATCTCATCTCATAATTATCCATGACTGTTTATGTCTCTAGCATGACCACTTTATGAAATGTGGAGGGAAGTGGCGTAAATGGCCGATACTACTGGAAGAATTCCTCTTTGGATAATAGGTACTGTAGCTGGTATTCTTGTGATCGGTTTAGTAGGCGTTTTCTTTTATGGTTCATATTCCGGATTGGGTTCATCCCTGTAGTAATCGGATGAATTGAGTTGTATACATGAAAGCGTAAGAACTCAACGGATTCCCTTCTTTGTTTGTCTGATTTGAGGGAGAAGGTCCCGTTGAGTTCTTAATCATTAGAATATTTTTTGATAAGTTCATTGAAAAAGTTCTATTTACTCAACAAATTTTCCCCTCCTCTTTTGTTTGTCCACCACTTTTTATATTTTGTTTATTTTTAGTATACGTAATTATTCATTATTATAAGAGAATAAGAAATAAAATACGTAATAACTCTAAAAAACGTTCTGATACGTCTGTAAAAAATAGAAACTAACATTAGGAATGTTTGACGAACAGTATAAAGAATCATTAGTATTTCGACACAAGAAAAGGGTGTGAAAAATCCTTTTCTTGTGTCCTTTTCTTGTGTCGAAGACTAGGAAGACGAATAACCCCTCCCAGAAATATTTGTTCCCTTCGTTTATATTTATCCGTTCTATTTCACGTTTACTTTTGGATAGGATCTAGCCAAAGTGAATTGTATTAGAATCAAATGCATTTTATGACATTTCAATCTCACAATAGCAATATAATAACATCACCCCAATTTTGATAAAAAAAAAGACAAAGAAAGAAAGAAGGGGTCAAGTCAAATATTCTTATTCACAATCTACATACTATGGCTAGGAATATGGTACAAGGAATTAGCGGCATCTCGTAGAAAAAGAGTATAAACAAACAAAAGGCTTTTAGAATTTCATTTTTTATATCATAATTACTAAAAAGAATTTGGTTATTTTTACAAACTTGATGTCGATAAATCCGCGAGTTTAGAAATTCATTTCGGACAATTGAACCTTCTCGAACTGTTTCTTTTTAAGAACCAAAAATATTTGTGCCAAAATAACAGATGCGAAGAAGAACAAAAGGCCTTGTACACGTAATGGATCTTGAAGTACTATTTCTGCATCTCCCTGACCAAATCCGCCTACATTAGGATTACTTGTCAACGGTTGATCCAATTTGATAGATTCGCCTTCTGAAACAAGAAGTTCTGGCCCCGGAGGGATAATATCAACCACTTGACGTCCATCCGATGCATCCGCTATGGTTATTTCGTATCCCCCCTTTTCTTTTCGTAGGATTT